>PVHY01032746.1:0-11650 GCA_004024945.1 Uropsilus gracilis
AAAAAAAAAGTACAATAATATCTCATATAGAGATATGATGGTCTAATATACTGCAAGCAAGAGTGTACTATAAAACACCAGCATTTCAAACCAAAGCTAACAGAATAACATTTTTTAAAAATCAGCTATTTCACTTCATTAAAGTATGTTTCACAGCTGCTGTGATGTGTCTGGCATTGATTTCAAACATAACCAGCAATTCACTAGGTTTCCCACTTCGAGGCAATCCTGGCACTGCCAGCTGATGAACAAGGATGGCACGCTCCTAGTAGACAGCTGCACATAGAGCTTCTCCAATGCTCCTTTCTCTGTAGTGATCCTACACGGTGATAATCCGGTCACCTGTAACCTCTGCATTGGAGATGACATACAGCAGTTTAACAGGTAAACAGGTCAGTGGTGCAGACACAAGTACCTTGTTGAGAAAGATCAGCAGCAGCAGCAGCAGCTTAGGATTCATGGAAAGTAACTCCGGCTCCAATAACTAACTTGGTCATATTGGCACTGTGTCAGATAACCTTAGCCTGTCCAATCTCAACATTTACTTGGGGGGTATAAGTAACTGAAATTTCTGATCTGCTAGTCTGTAGGAAGCACATTCCTTTCGTATTGGTAGCCAGGTAAACAGCAAACAGCATACACTGTTGAGATGGTATCCCTTGGATAGAAAACAGTGCAATTGAGAATGCTTTGGAACATGGCCAGCTCTCCTAGGACCACCTGAGAGGATCTGTCTTCATCCATGGATACCTCCCAGTGAGAAGCCATGAGACTGATATTGGTTTGAGATATGGCTCCCATTCAGATCTGATCAAAAGCTCAAGTCAAAAAGGCAGAGAAGATACTAACAAAAACAATTGTTTGACCATGGGAGGCACATCCCAGTGCCATATTTACCATGCTTTGTTCAGCAAGAAAACAATCAATGAACTGGAACTGTTCAGGGTGTTCTTTCTAGAATAGCTCAGAAAAGGTTACCATCCAGAGCCAAACCATATGCTTTTCGAGTAGCTATCTTGCCACCAATTTTATAATCAGGCAGACAGGCAGCATTTTTATATGCCTGGTGTGGATATGTGGTCAGTCTTCAACAGGCGGCTTTGGAATGAGATTCCTCTTGACCTGTATATGACTCTCAATTTGATGATTGCATCTGTTCTTTCCTTGGGCATTTGCTTTCCATGCTAATATGCTCCATCATCAATATTTGGAACAGCCCAACCCTTGAAGGTCATTGTGACTGTAGCTGAGGACTTGCTCTTCATTCACTTGAGTTGCTTGCCAAAATGCCTTACACAATGATGTTACATCATGGCCACCCATTAAGAAGTATTCTACCCAAGGCTTCCAAGCAATTCAGACAGATATGTGTACAATGCTAAGGGGCATGACATCACTTTGTCCTAGACAGTTCACCTCAAAGATTGCTATGAGATTGTCCAAATTATAGTGGAAAGAAAGGTCAAAGCTCCCCAGACAGAGTCTTCTGAGGATTCACCATCTCTCATAAGGTACAACACCTGGTGGATGGCTTTGTGGAATTACTTGCTAGTATAGCCAGTATAAGCCACCCCACACCCTGCCCCATCTAATCCCTGTTCAAGTGATCCTGTAGACACACCAACAAACAAGTCTTGGAATAGGATGTCCCTCCACATCACAATACATTTTCCTCAAGCTTAGCAAGTCGGACTCAGTGATGTGGCCTATCTCTACATAAGTGGCATAGAGGATTGGAGCAGCATGGCCCTTTGAAAGGATGAATCTCTATCCTCAGGAGTGTTGTGAGTCTGTATGTTTATACTTCATTATGTGGAAGAGCACATGATCTTGGCCACGCTGCAACACAACATGGGATGACCAAAGCAGTGATGGAGGGGATGCCCAGGCGGTTGGCTATGTTCTGCAGCACCTGCATGGTACTGGGATTTGGGTAGACTTTGCTGGTCATGGGGCAACAAAGTTAATTGCCAGGCAAATACAGTGAAAGCAGTGTGGCAGCTGCAACATTTTACCCAAGACCAAGTTCTGCTTCCTGGGGAAATGAGCCCAGCAAAAATCTCCGGCCACAGATTTTATCCGGAAACAGTCAGAGCAGTACACCAGCAACCCTACCCCCTGCAAGCTCTGCCTCCCCGGACTCCCTTTTGAACTCTGCCCCATAAGGCAGCAGGACAGCTCCACCCAGTAAGGTCCTCATCAACTGAGAGGATTTTTAATATTTGTTTTATCACTTGTATGTTCACCATTCTTTATTCTTTAAAATAAGACGTTTATTCTTTATTCTTTAAAATATCTTATATTTATTATTTAAAATAATTAAATTTCTTTAATTTCCCCAGATCATAAATTAAAAAGGAACTTTCTTATAATCATATGTTAGAGGAAACTGAGGTTGTGCTTTTTTTGTGCTTGTTTATTTTGTATGTGAAATATCTTTACTCTGTGTGGTGTATTAATAAATATGATCCACAGTCATTTTCAGTTATACTGAAAAGCTGAAAAGCTTAACTCTGCCTAGAGTTGCAATGACTAGCCTGACCAAAAGTTACAGGAAAGCAAATCTAAAACCATTCAACCACAGAGCATCTGGAATGGCAATAGTCTAAATATTCTAGATACAGTATACTGTAAAATGTTATTACTATTACTATATAATGATTTTGAAAACAAAACTAATTCACTTAATCTAGTAATAAAAGTGAATCTGTGCACCTGAACTCTTCCCTCTGAAAAGGGTAACAATTTATCATGTGAAAAAAAGCACAAGCCAATGATAGTACATCCCCTTCCTGTGTCATCATGTTAAGCTTGTTGATTTTTGAGCAATTATTCCTAACCTCGGTTTTACATTAAAGTTGTGACACTGAAAAACAACACAGTGCAATTAAAACAATGCCTGTGTTCTACCTCAAACAAAATTAATTTGAATCTCTGGGAGTTGGAGCTGAGAGCACATATTTTAAAAAATGCACCTCTTGGTTCTAATATGTACTAAAAAATGAACAGATAATATGCAGATATACTTGAACCAGTGATTCTCAAGATTGTACCTTAGAATCATTGAGGATATTAAAGAAGAAAAAAGAAACATCTAGTCTGCACTTTAAACTGATTAATTAATCAAAATTTCTGGGTGATGAAATTAGCATTAATTTAAAAAGTTATCCAAATATGTTTCAACATTCAGTGAAGTTGTGAATAGCTACCTCAGGAGGTCTTGCTATTGTCTACATGTTTCTTACATTATAGTTCAGGAAAACATTTTAAGTATTTTCCATTTGAGTTCACTTAATTTTTAAGTCTTCATATTAACATAAGTCATAGTTTTATGACTCAAAAGACTTTTAAGACTTGCTAAAGGAAAGTTGGAGTTGGAAAAGTCTTTAAAAGGTCACTTTGTATTCACAACTCCCTGTATCTTGTGCAAATTAGTTTATCTTCCTAGACAACTAAAGGAACAGGAAATGAAAATAGATTGGGACTGAAAGTAAAGATGGGAATTAGAGAAAAATATATTCATAGCATCATAATAGCAAACTATAAGGCACTGATAGAAAAGCAGTTCATGTGAACAAAAACATTCACTATTATTTTGACTGAGAGCACTAAAAAGGCCAATTTGTCAATGTAATGGTATAGCAATGATTTATGAGTCAGTGTTCACAAGGAAAAATAATGAAATAGGAATTATTTAACATTTCAAGTTCCCAAATTCTTCCATTCATTTAAAAGTATTGCATAATTATTTCCCAAAGTAGTAAATAGAAAGTTTTATTAGTGAGGTAAATTTTGTTAAGGAAAGAATGCAATCCTGGAGATTTAATACCCTAGATAGTGGAAATTTCCCTCTGTAATTATAAGAGATTGTGTAAGCTTTTTCTAGTAATGTTTCAAATATTTACAAATTATTGGCAAATAATTTTTGTCAATTATCTGAAAAATATTTTAAAGTGTTCTAAGAGTTTTTAAAAAAGGAAATTTACTTGTAAATTATTAATAATATTACCTTTAAGCAGGTTCATCTTTTAAATACATTTTATAACGTACATTTGAAAATTACCATATAAGTATAAAGTATGCAGAATTACATAATTCGAGATCATCAAAAATAGCTATGAACACAATTTAGTCAAATAAATCAGAAACATGACACTGACATAAATCAAAAACATGACACTACATTCTATTTCTTCCATTTGAAAGAGGTTATAATTGACAAAAGGCCAGCCAAAGTATTTTAAGTCAACATGAAAAATGTAGTCGTCTTAGAGAAAAATCTATTACTTATTTTAGAGGTCATTTTGGAAGAGAGTCAAAAGCTTTCTGCAGATAGGAAAAAATTAGTCATATATTAGTTTTGGTTATTCACACAAAATAGAAACTGACAAACTCAAGTGCCCTTGGACTGAGGGTTACAATGAATACATGAAAGTAAAAAAAAAGGGGGGAGAGGTTGCATGGATCAGTGATTATATGAGCACATCTAAAGGCTTTAAAAATTCAGAAATTCATGAACATTTTGTTGGGACATAAACCTATCTTTGTGCTGATGGTTTTTATTTCTAATTTAAAAGTTTATTAAAAGAAATGTTTGTTTTACATTTGTTTAAATTTTTCACTATAATTTTTTTAGTATTGGAAAAGAATTTATTCTGATATTGTGTACTGAGAATGAAATGAAACCAAGCAGAGCCACTAATACAAACAGCTATGGAGGTAGTGACGTTGTTTACTGCCTTTCTCTTCTCTTAGCCAACAACACCTTCTGAACATAAGTCTCTGGTTCTCGTTCTCCTGGAGACCCAGCATCATGCCTTCGATTAAGTTGCAGTTTTGATGGCAAGATATTTAAAAGAGATGTGAATAATGCCAAACAATCTATCAAGACAATGCTGGAATATTTGGAAATGATGATGGAGAGATCATTACCCTATCCCTCCACCAAATGTTAATGCAATACTAAAAAAGCTCATTCAGTTGTGCTCCAACTCCAAGATGACCATCCTCCTGAGGATGATGAGAACAATGTTGATATCCCCATTTGGGATTAAGAATTTCAAAAAGGGATACTTTTTGGACTTTGTCTAGCTCCAAACTACTTAGACATCGAAATTTGACTTGATGTTAGCTTGTTGCCAGTATGACCAAGCCGGAACCTCCTGAGATCCCCAAAACCTTCAGTGTCAAAAATGACTTCACTGAGAAGGCAGCAGCAGCAGCTCAGGTACACAAAGAGAATCAATGGTGTCAGAAGTGAAATGCTTTCCATGCCTCTAACACTGGAAGGATTATTCCAAAGATTAGGAGCGCTGATCTGTATTTGCTATTATTAGACAAACAGTGGATGAATGCAACAGCCAAGCAATTATATTGGCAGTTTTCTGTCCTTATTGCATATGTGGTTTGGAAAAAGATTCCAGACCTGTAGCTGACTATGATCAAAAACCACGTTTTTCTTTGCTCTGAAAAAAATTGAACTGCAAGTTCTCTACAGAAAGCGACATTTTAGGTTTCCCTTCTTTTTTGGAAAATGATTCTGCCTGGCTTATTGCCCAGTTACCACTAGTGACATTTTAAAAGTGGACATTGTAAATAAAAGCAACTTGCAACAAGTTTTCTGGAAAATATAACCCATAGAGAGAAAAATGAAAGTAATGGGAATTGGTAAGTGCAGATTTCTCTAAACTGCAGTAGATAAAACAACACACATACATTGATTACTCAGGTATGCACTGATTTGTGAAAAGAAAATTTTCACTACGTGAGAGTTCACTGCATTTGTGTTGAGGACACTGAAGTTCCACTTGCCTGAACTGTTGAGTTTGTTAAAGTGAAATTACATAAATGATAGAAATTCTCAGTACATCTTTTTTCTTTTATTGTTTGGATTTGTTTTATGTAATAGGCTGAAGAAATAAGTGAGGATAAGTTTCTTATGTAAGGCAGTAAGTATCTTGGGGGGAGAAAATATACCCACCAATCCTAAATTATTGCTTTAAAAATTATGGCAGACGTTATTGCCTCTTTTCCTTTTATTTTGAGGAGCAAGAGGAGTAGCTGTAACATGTACACAGAGAGGCCCACCTGCTGAAGTGCTTGCCAGATGGTAACTTCTGGAGCCCTAAGTGTACATTCTAGTGACTAACTATACAGGTGATCCTTAAACAACACTGGTTTGAACTGCACAGATCCACTTAAATGTGAATTTGCTTCAACAACTCCAACCAATTCAGTAAGTTCCATAACAGAAGTTCACTCCACTTCCCTAAAGTGAACCTCTCCATCCCTCATGACCCGAGCCTGGTGAACACACGTTGGAACTGGCCCTTGACTGCTACCCAGATTCATGATTTCCATCCTCAAATAAACACCCTCTTTCTTCTATTACAGTCTGTTTCTCAGTTGACAGTGCTGTGGTTCCCTGCATGTTTTCTTCCTGAAGATTTGATTGTTTTGGGTCCTCAGGCTCAATTCCAAGAAGAGTATGTAGAGGCTTCTAGACACCCAGAAGCAACTCTCATAGACTAGCATGGTGTCTGAGAATTTGACTCAATTTGACACTGTCTATCAGGAGATAGGTTCGTATTTCACAGTTTAGGAGTTCAGTCTCTCAAAACCACCCTCCATATCACATAATAGTTTGAATTCCAGACTTTACCTGTATTCCCAACCAATTGGTTACAAACTGGAGGGTTCCATGATTCCCCGGCTTAGGGTTCAGGTGCTAGTCATAAACTCAGGTTACTGCGGTTCTAACCAACTGGCTAGAAATCAGAGTTTCTGAGGACAGATAGTCTCCTCAGCTTCAATTAATTTACTTGAATGACTCACTGCACACAGGATCCCTCACATATTTACCTTTATGACCTCAGGAGAGTTTGAAATTTGGGATTCCTGACTACACCAATTATTGCTAATCTTTTTTGTGTCATTTGAAAAATATTTCCCAAATCATGAACTAATGATATCTTAATTGTTTGAGAGCTATGGAAAAGTTCCATTGTTATGGTTAGTTAAATTTTACAGAGCGGTTTTGTACTGCTCTGTTAAACACAAATTCCTTTTGCATTTGAAAAATTTTAAACTTCAAAATATTTCAAATATATACCTTTCTTATAAAAAGTATCGGAAGCATTATCCTTTTTTGATCTTGATTATAAACACTATTATAAACACTATTGATTATAAACACTATTGAAATTCTGTCAACTAAATCAAAGTAAGTATTGAGAGTTTTGCCTGAGGAAGCTTATTCCAGTACCATCATTTAGAATATTTCATTTTTATTAGCATACTGTAGTATTTTTTTCAGATTATGTGATTGAGGTAACAAAATGATGACACCATCCTCCATACCCCTCTAAAAAGAAGTGTCTCAGAAAGACTAAAGTTCAAATCTTCTTCACATAAACATTGAGAGATGGCTGGAATTCCAGGCTTATCAGGTAGCTCTGCTGAATCTTAATGGTCTCAGATTTTTTGTTTTATGGCCCAGTTTTTGAAGTGTTTCCTCCTCTGTAAAGTTGAAGCTAAAAGCAAACTTTTCCACATTCTGTCCTGTATATGAAAGACCAAAAAAGGGTAAAATGGAAGTGAAAGAGAACTTGTTACCATGTGATCAAGGATAACTCCAGGACCCCCAAACTAGCAGTCTAAAGGTATCCATTCATCCATATACACAAATGCAAACTTACTTGGGAAGATTGGTATAGAATTGGTGTGCTTAGAGACAGAAGAAGAAAGGATAGTCTGAATAAAAGACCCCAAATTACTGTTCACTTTGGTGGTTAAAGCCCAGCCAAACAAGGTTAGCCCCAAGTAGAAATACTGAGGACTGAAAGCTTGCCCAACACAGCAGCACCCTCCAACAGGGAACCTAGAAAATGGGTTCGGAAGCAGATTTCAGAAAGCTGGAACAATACATTGTTTTGATGTGGTATACCATGGCTCCCACTGCCAGCCACTGATGTGTCTCTCACCCTTGTAGCTTTCAAGTGTCTCTACCAGTCTCTCCTCTACATGTCACCTTCCATGTCTCCTTCTCAGCAGTACTAGGCTGCAAGTCTTGTCATAGAAACAAGAGCTCTCATCACCTGCCTTCTGTGTTTTATAGCTTCACTGGTCACTCAGCACCATCCCTCATTCCCAGTAGTTAATCCAAGGGCTACATGTAAGTGGGCTAAGGAACAAGGTAACTCCCCTTTTATGGTGATGCCTCTGTAACAAACTTAATTGCTCAGTTATACTTTACACTCAGAAAGACTGGGATAAGCAGCAGCCTGGCCATTACTCTGTCAGAAATTAAAGTGGAGACTGTGAGATTGATAGTAGAAAGAACCAATGCTGGTAGATAATGTATAAGCACCACTACATGTCATTTTAGTACTTCACTTTTGGCGGTCTGTGTAGACGTTTAACCTTGTAAAGGTTGTGTCTTTGATTTCTCTTTAGAGAAATGTTTTTAAAACGAAAGCAGACTTTTTCATTAAATAGTAGTAATTTATTTCCTTATTTCATGCTTGATAGGTAACAAGTATATGCCATGCTCCAGAGAGGAATCAAAGCTATTTCTTGCCCTTTTCAACATACATTTTGTAGAATGAGCAGAGTTTTGGTGCAAATATGAGGAAGTCAATGAAAAAGTCATAAAAACAGAAAAAGAGAAATACTAATCTGATAAGAATGGATGATTCCTGCTGAGAAAGTAAAGGGCAATGCAGGAGAGACCTTGAAAGAGGGTCAACAGGGCTTTACATTTCATTTTTTTGTTTTGTTCTTTTGCTTTTGGGATGAGGGTGAAACAATGGGAAGATTTTTAGCTTCTGAATCATTTGATGATGGCGGTACTTTGAAAATTTGTTTTGATGGCATTAGGAAAGTTAGGTAGAGTCATGGGGGTCTGGAGAAATAAATGTGGGGATAAGGTGAGGAAACTATATAACTTGGTCTTGTTAGCCTCATGAAAACATTTTAGTAAATTTCATGCAAGTAAGTAGGATTATTTGGTAAGACTGAGAACAGGAAGTGGAGAAAGTAGAGTTTGCTTCTCATTTGCTTGATACATTGTAACATGGCACCACAAAATTAAACCACAGAAATTTACTATTTTGGTTTTGGAGGTCTAGCAATCCGAAATCAATGGGTAAGAAGTGTTGACTGCTTCTGAGGGAAGGACCTACACATACATATGGCAGTATCACTTCTATAATCACATAGTCTTCTCCCTGTGTTCATGTCTATGCCAATTTTTTCTTTTATTGGAACACTAGTCATGTTGGGTTAGGGATACAGCCTTTTTTTGTTTGTTTTTGTTTTTTGTTTTTTTACCATTACCATGACTTCATCTTAACTACTTAATCTGCAATGATCCTATTTCCAAATAAAGTGGCAGGGAAAAATCTTCTACCCTCCATTCTTCATCTGCTGCTTGAAAAATCAAAACAGCATCAGATGGATGGGCTGGAAGAAAAAAGTATGAATTTAATAATGTTTTCACAGGGAATTCTCAATGAATCTGCGGGTCATGATTTCAGTCCTGAAAACAATTAAAATTCACAACTAAGGAATAGGGTAGGGGTCTGGGGTGCCAAAGGGAGAGGAGGGGAACTTGTCTAAAGAGGAGATGACTTCATGTTTATGCTAAAACTAAAGATGAGGTTTTCCAGATAGATTATTGTTAGGAGTCACATGTGGAATGAAGAAGAAATTGAGACAGAGATTGATAGAGAAATGTGAGACTAGCCCTCAGAACAAGATCCTGGGAAGCATATCCAGGTCCAACTTTAATGAAGTTCTGATCCCTTATATATTCCAGCAAGGAAATGTTACAGTGAGGTAATGAGGAAGTAGCAAAGCATACATGACATGCAGCAGGCAGGATGCTGGGATGCACGATAACAGGAGAATTTACCTTTGATGTAACAGTCATTACTAATAGGTCATAGGTCTCTTGGAACATCCCAAAGAGGTTAGGAAGCTGGGTTACAGGTGAGAGATGTGCTATTGACCACCCTCTAGTGTGCCAGAGAGGGCTAGAGAGATAGGAGGTGTTCCTCTTATGTGAAGCTTCATCTTTCTACCTGCTTCCATGTTCCACGGAAGCTACACCTGGTTAGCATTCCCCAGTTTTCATTCTTCTAGGGAGTAAAGTAGCAACGATCACTTCTTTGATTTGGGAAGGGCAAGAGCTCTTTAGCCTACAGACCTTTCATTGAGCTCAACTTAAAATAATCTGCATGGCTCTATAGAGCATCTTTATGCCAGCTCTGAGAATCTTGGGGTGATCTCTTTTGAGCACCTTCATATTCTAAGTTTCTAGGAGTTAGGACTTGCATGGTCACAACCTGAGTTTGATCACAACCCATATATTTCTGTTTGTGTTAATGCATCTGATGAAACCACCCTCTCTGACCATTTTAGTTAGTTCAATTTTCTCAATCTTCCTTTTTGTAAATTGTGAAAGACAAAAAAATTGTTTGAAAAGTACAAATGGTATAGAAGACTAAAGTGAAGAAACATTTTCTGTACTTGACCACCTTATTCCTGATTATGTAAAATGTTCAGTTTACTGTGGATGACTTTCTTATGCATGACTAACCATATACATGGCTTCCTTAAGTGTCAGTGTCAGGTGGGTGACCACGCAGTTCTCAATTAACAGTTAGGCACACTCAGATACACATTCACATCAACATGCTGGCCAGAACACACCCAAAACAGCTAGAGCTGCTTGGAGCTTGGAGGGTTCCTAATCCAACCTGAAAAACCCTCAAAGAAGATCTGAATGTCATTATCAGATAAAATGACACAGCTCCAGGCAGCTATATAGCATGAAGGCCCAAACCATATAAAGGGGAATAAAGGGTGGCACTGTGATTCAAAGGGAGTCTCTACACTTCCCCAGAAAAAAAACAAAAAAAAAAAACAAAAAAAAACACACCAGAATATTCCTCCCTACTATGCAAAACACCCATAAACATACCCAACACTGTTACCAAAAGCTACTGCCCTGCTATGGGGTAGCCTGCTTTTTGTCTGCTTAGTTTAATAAACTGACTTTACTTTTATCTCTAAGATTCACATCTAATTTCTATCTTCATCACATCTAAGAAAGTTCGCTCCTGATAGGGGGTCTAAAATGCCCAGTGTCACTTATCCAACATTTACGTCCAGTGGGATTTATAATACAATTTTTCATAACTTATTTTTTCTATTTAACAAGTTTACAACATTCCCCCTTCCCCATACTAATTTTTTAAAACAGTAACGAATAATTTTTTTGTAATACATTTAACTGGAGAAGCAAATGTGAGAATACATCCTTGAGATTGCATAGCAAACATGAGTTTTATTTGGGGGCACTTTGTCAGATTTGCATGGGCTGGCAGAATCCTTCTAAGGTAAAGGTGGGAAGTCACCCAGAGGGGAAGATATTGAGGGAGTGTTTTGAGAGGGGATGTGTGCCTGGAGTATGTCACTGAACAGCAGGTGTGGAGACTGAGCCAGAGTAATCTGAGGGACAGTAGCAATATGGAGTTTTAGAGACTCGGGGGGGGGGTTATCTTGCCAATGGCTAGCAGATGAGTGACATTTCAGTGTATCCAAAGGATGGGGTTTTTAGGTGGCTGAAAAATCTGCTTGGTGGGGT
>PVHY01032747.1:0-11652 GCA_004024945.1 Uropsilus gracilis
CCCCCCCCCCCCGACATGGGAGCCCAGCGATGTTCCCCATGTTAGGGGCTGTGGCCCCCAGTACTGGTGTTGATACATTAAAATAGCTATTGTTAGCGTTGGGGGGTGGAGACTTGGAGAAGGGAAGTTAAGCCTTCTGGGGAGAAAAGAGGATTAAAGGATCAGGGAGGGGACAGAGATAAAGACAGGGAAAGAGATGGAACAGGACAGACCAGTAGGGGACAGAACGGAAGAGGACAGAGAGGAGAACGGAAAAGGAAGGAGCAGCAGGGAGGCTGGAGGCCTCAGAGCTGCCGCTGCCTTGTGGGGCAGCAGGGCAGGGAAGGAAGCCAAGCTGTGGGCTTCCATGCCCAGCCCGGGCCGGTGAGGAGCCCGGGGAAGCATGTTGGAGGAACTTGTGAACTGTGTGAGCTGTCTTGGAAACGTGGTGCTTGAAAACTTGATTTAATTTTGAAACTGCGAGCCGGGCACGGTGGCTCGTGCCTGTAAGCTTCAGCCTATGAAGCGGCCGGGGCTGGGGTTCACGGTTCGAGTCCCGCTCGGGGCAACACAGCAAGACCTAGTCCCCCAAGATAGTTGGGTGTAGTGGCGCGCGCCTGTAACGCCAGTTACCTGGGAAGCTGGGGCTGGGATTGCTTGAGTCTGTGGTACCTCGGGCAACGAGAGCCTGCGGTTCCATGGGCAAAAATAGCGAGACCTGGTCTCAAAAAAAAAAAAAAAAAAAATTGAAACTGCGAAGCTGGAAGTCTTCTGGAGACCCGAGGAGAGCTTGCAGTGTTGCCGTTTCCAGCGGGAGATGTCTGACGCGCCGGCTCTGTTGCTGTATGGAGTGAGTCTTGCGGATGCCGGGGCCGCTCTGGGGCTGAAAGAAAGCCAGAGCTGTGCCTTTTGGAGAATTGACGACACCATCCTGATCTCATCGGACTTGAGTCTCCTGCTTTTGGAGAAGGATCGGTGACGCCATCTTGGCTTCTTCTGGCTTGCAGTGAGTGGAGCTGGGTCTCTGAAGAAAGAGCTGCGGAGTCATCTTAACTCCTTCATCCGGCTTAAGGTGGGGCAGCCGCCATTCTGTGGCTGCAGACAGTTGCTGCGGCCGTGCGCGCTTGGGACTAGAGACTGGACTGTGTGGTGAGATCACCAAAGGGGCCCCTTGTCCCCCTGGCTGACTCTTGTCTCATTGGTCTTTTGTTAGGTACATTTGTTTCTGCCTCCCTCTTAAGGCTTCTGTGGTGCGAGGGCTGGAGGGCTGGGAACCTGGTGTGAGGCTGGCTTTAAAGGGCCAGCTGCTCTTGCTTGTAAGTTTGGGTAAGCGCCCCATTTTGTCCGCTTTCCCACCCGATTTCACCCGGGCTGGCTTGCAGCCTTGGCTAGAGCGTCAAGGTGCAGGCAGGGAGATACGCCCGGCATGGGTGGTCAGCAGAGGGTAAGGTGTGCGTGCCGCCCACCCCGGAGGACACCCTGGGGGTGGACGTGCTGTGAGGCTCAGGGCTGCCGGCTGAGGCCAGAGTTCCGCCCGAGGGCATGTGTGGCGGCGGCCATCTTGTGGGGACGCAAGGTGTGTGGGCTGAGCATCCGCCCGCACAGCTGCCCGTCTCGGGGTCAGTGACCAGCGCTAAACAGTCCCGGGTGCTAGGAGGCCACGAAGAGAGGGAGTGGGGAAAGTGGGCACTAGGATGCTGCCCACCATCCCGAGAATTCGCCCTGTGGCCGGGGGAGAAGCGTGGTGGCGCTTGGCGTGTGACGGTGGATGCTGTGAGCAGAGTAAAGTGGTTCCCCTCGCCTGTGGCAGGCGGGTGGGTTGTCTGAGCCACGAGCTGGCTGGCATCTGTCATCCTGCAGCCGATCTGGCCGGCGCTTTCAGGACCAGCCAGGCCCAGTCAGCCTGCGGGCCAGGTGGGCAGTGGATGCTTGCTGTGCTTCCGCTGGATGGCTGCTCGGCCCTGCTCTGTGCCCCGGTGGGGCAGCTCACGTGGCCCGCTGGGAGAGGCATTTGTACCCTTATGTTGGTGACATTTCGCTGGCCAGCGACTTGCAGATTTGGAAAAATCCGCGTGAGAGCAGCAGGGTGGGGGGCCTGGCTCGGTGGGGGCGCCGCTGCGCACGTTCTGCTGAGGCCTGGCTTTGACTGGCGGGCAGCGCCTTATGGTCAGCCCCGAGCGGTGGACCCAGCATAGACCACGGGCTGGGCCTGGCGCCGGACAGCCAATGTCCCACACACCCTGGGTTCCCTGATTGACCCTCGGTCACGTGGCCTGGAGGCCACAATTCTGTGCGTCACCCACCCCGGGTAGCAGAGCAGAGGGTGACCCTCAAGGGAACATGGGTGCTGACCGTGGCCTATTATGAACTCTCCGCTCCTGCACGTTGAGCCTCTGGCGCCTCGTGGCTGGCAAGGTGGGTGAGGTGCCCAGGGCCCAGGAGGCCACTGGTGCCTGCGACGGGGTCATCCTCCTGGGTAAAACTGGCCTGGTGCCGCCAGAGGGGAGGGGCGCCAGCTGGGCCAGCAGCCTCTGCCTTTTCGCCCCCAGGCTGGTGTGGCCCAGGGTCTTCGTGGGCGGGGCATCGCTGAGTCCTGCCCATTTACTTGCACTGTGAAGTGTGTGTTACTTCTTGGGGTTCACATCTGCCAAGGGGAACTGAGGGGGAGGGTGCAGGGCAAAAGGGTGGTCAGGGTTTTCACGCTCCCCGCCATCAGCCTCTGTGACCCACACCTGTGGTGCCACGCCCTCCCAGGACTGTACACAGCTGGCCCTGTGGGTGTGGGCATGCCTGAGGGGACTCACCTGGGCCGGGGGAGGGGATAGAATGGAGGCATCACTGTGTGTGGGGTGGGAGACTCAAGTGGCTGTTTCTTTTTTTTTTTATGAGACTCGGTCTCGCTATTTTTGCCCATGGAACCACACGCTCACATTGCCCGGGGTACCACAGACTCAAGCCATCCCCAGCCTCAGCCTCCCAGGTAGCTGGGATGACAGGCGCACGCCACCACGCCCAGCTATTTTTTTGGAACTAGGTCTCGCTACGGGCCCGAGGCGGGACTCGAACCGCGATCCCTAGCCTAGCCACTTCATAGGCTGAAGCTTACAGGCACGAGCCACAAGTGGCTGTTTCTTTGTGGGCTGGTTTCCTCCGTTCACTGTCAAGCATCCTGGGAAGATGGCGCGGGCACGCTGTAGCTGCTGGAACCAGTGGTGACCCTGCCCGGGCTGGGGTGGCTGCAAAACACTTGCCCTTTTGACTAGTTTAAAATAAAAAGCCAAACAGCAGCAGAAGACCTTTCTGCACGTGGACCAGGTGCCATCACCCAGCCTGTGTTACTGGTTTAAAGGTTCAGATGATACAAAAACATCTTTCTCAGCTTCGCTTTACTGTCTACAGAGAAGTCACTTTCTCTTTTTTTTTTCCTCAAGTGACCCCTAGCCTCAGCCTCCCAAGGTTGGGATTACAGGTGTGCGCCACCACACCTGGCTATTTTTTGAGACTGTCTTGCTGTATTGCCCGGGGTCGTCTCGAACCCGCGGAGTCAAGTGATTCCTAGCCTCAGCCTCCCAAGGCTGGGATTAAAGGCTCGTGCCACAGTGCCGGGCCTCAAAGCAGTTTTTATCTTGAAATACCTGTGGACGTATTTCGCACCAATTAGGTTAAAATATGGAAATCAGTTTTGCGGATTCCTTTGAGCTTCGTTTTCACTTATTTCCCCATTTGGTTGGGGTTCCCTGGATCTGCAGCCTGCAGCCTTGAAGTGTGTGTTTTGGGACCTCTGCGTGTTGCCCAGCGTCACCCACCTGCCCCTCCTTCCCTGCCTGCCAGGACAACCTCTAAGAACTTCTCACCCAGCGGTTCCCCCTCTTCTCACCAGCAGTTTCCTGCACTCTTGCTTGTTGTGCTAGCCAGTCACCCACTGTGCCTCGGGCTCCTCTCAGAAAGGGGATCTGGGCCTCTTCACCCAGCTCCCTCACCTCCCCTTTTGACTTGAAACATTTAACGTGTCATTCGCATAAGTAAACCTTGTGGCCTGATCTGCATTCTGGTTTTGGGGAGTGCTGGTCCAGGCCTTGGCCTTGGCCAAGCTGACCTGGTAAAGAGGGGGCCTGCGATCCCGAACCACACCCCCCGCCAGTCCCAAGGTGCCCTGGGTTTTGCACTTGCCAGGTTTCACCAGCCTGGGGCTCCTGCAGAGGCACCTCCCTCTGAACCCTCTTCCCAGAGCCCCCCTCCCCCCACCCTGTGGCACTTTCAGGGGCTACATGGTGGGGAGCACGTGATCTGCACCCCTGCTGCCTCTCTCGTCAGGAGGGGGCAGCCGCAGACACCTACAAGCTGAGGCTGAGAGGTGTGGGGTGCAGACAAGCAAACAAGCCCTGAGTGAGCAGGACAGCACGACTGTTAGGAGCACAGCAGGCAGACCCAGTGGGCAGGTGGGGGGGAGGGGGAGCAGCGCAGAACAGAATGGGGGAGGCAGGGGTCGAAGGTGACTGTCTGAGCTCAAGGCTGACCCACCAGGCAGCGTGTGAAAACATGGCTGCAGAACCTCCCAGGCCACGGTGACCGTGACGGGCAGGAGGAGGGCATGGCAGCGCCTGGCTGGCTGCAGGCCTGGCTCCTCCTGATGGAACTGGGCTGAGGAGGGCACAGCCAGGAAGGGGCACTAAGGCGAGACTGCCCGGAAGGCACATGCCCTGAGGGCAAGTAAAGACAGCAGCCCCGTGGGTGGGTGGAGCCCGGCAGGAGAGGATAAAAGCAGCAAAAAGCTGGGGGTGGGGAGGGGGGTGTTGCCATTATGGGCATCGGCTGAGAAGGGTCACAGGCTGTGGCCCCAGGATGGACCGCGGCCTGGAAGGTCGGCACCCTGGGATGTGGCCACCCCAGGGAAGAGCAAACGTTGTAAGAAAGGCAACATGAGGGCTTTGGTTTCGGAACCAGAATTTGGGCCTCTGAAAGAGGCTGGCTCGCTGGAGGGCCTGGGGCCCGCGCAGCCCCGAAGACAAGAAGGAGCATGGACTCTGCCTCCCGGAGCAGGACGAGCTGAGCCTGCTGGACGCCGGGCTGTGGTGAAACGCCCGCTTGAGGCTGCAGTGGTGAGAAGACGCCATCTTGGAAGCGTTCTAGGCTTCCAGACTGGACGGTCACCGGGGTGGGATAACTGGACGCTCCGGGCCTCAGGGATTCAGGGCCTCTCCTTGTAAATAAATCCTGTGGTTTTGGGATGTCTTTTAACTGCTCTCGGGTGGAAGTGCCCGGAGGCGCAGGGTTCAGCTGCTGTTTTCTCTCCTCCCATGTCGCTGCCCTTTTGCCCCAGTTCACCGGTACAGCGGGCTGGCCCCCTGGTTCCTTGAGGGCGCTCAACGCAGACCCACGGGGATGGCTTCCCACCTCAGCCTGTCCAGGGTCACTGCCGGCTCTTCTGGCCACACGCTCACATGTGCTGTCAGGTAAATGAGTTAAAAATCAGGCCTTCTCCGCCCTCTGCCATTGGCCTATGCAGCATGCCTCCCGCGGGAAGGGACGCCTGGCCCAGCGCCCAGGTGCACGTGTGTCTATGCGGGCACCGGTGCCCAGGGGCACGTGTGGAAAGGTGGCATCTCCCTGCGGCTGGGAGAGGCTCAAGCCACTGCCCCCCCCCCCCCCCCCCCCCCCCCCCCCCCCCCCCCCCCCGCCTGGTCTGTATCCTCGACTCGGTGCTAAAAGGCCTGTAAAAATCAGCCCGTCTCCAGAATTACCTGTGAGAACTGACAGTGAACCCGCCCAGCCTGGGTGTCGGCAGAACTGCCGGCTTCTCCCCTCTGCAGGGGACCGCGCCTTCCTTCCGCAGCCACCAGTCATCAGTGCCAGGGGGAGCCGGTCCACAGGAAGCTGAGCCAGGGGCAGGGGGGAAGGGATGGGTGCCAGAGTCAGGGAGGCAGCTTCGCCTAGGTTGCACAGTGTCACCCCAAATCCATGCCCTTCAGCCGCCACCTCAGAAAGCGGCTGTGTTGGGAAGTGGGGTCGCTGAGGGCGCAGTTAAATTCAGCAGGGTTACGTGGAGCAGGTGCGCCCTCCACACACAAGGGCTACTGTCTCTAAGAACAGGAGGTGCCGGACACCCGCAAGGATGACATGGCATGGCCCAGCCAGGGAGCTGTGGCCACCGGCTCGGGTTGGCGCCCGCGGCTTCCTAGATGGGCTGGGCACCTGTTCCGGCTTGCAAAAGGAGCCCCGCCCACCCCGCTCAGTGTGGGGCTTCCAGCCAACCCCCCTGGGGGCTATACAGCGCGAGACAGGTTGCAGACAGGTTCCACCTGAAGGCTCAGTGGAGATTCTGGATCTGACCCTAAGGGCCACAGGGCACCATGGCGGTCAGGGTGTCCCCCAAGGGCGCAGGAGAGCGTGCAGCTCTGGGGGAACCCAGCCACTCAGCTCCAGGGAGAGCCGCCGCCCCCTCCACGCCACCGTCCCAGGGCCACTGCCTGCCAGCTCCTCGCGCACACGGAGCCCCGCGCCCCCCAGATGCCCCTGTATTCCCAGCCTACACCCACACCCGGCAGGGGCCGGGCGAACCCCTGGGCCTTCGGGGGTGGCCTGGCAAGGCGCAGAAAAAAGCCACAGCCGTGGACCCGCGGGAGCCTCTGGGGAGAAGCTGTTCGGAAATGCACGGAGCCACCAGCAAACGTCCAGCCGTTCGCCCGACCGGGGCCAGGCCTGTCGGGCATCTGAGCGGGCCTAATGGGCACACGGGCTTGCGCGTGAGGACGACCGGGAGGGGGGGCTTGAGGGGGTGGGTGGGGTACAATAAGCAGCTGCACCGGGGAGGCGGGTGCATCCCGGGGGGCCCCCTGCACCCCGCTCTGCGGCTGCGCCCCGCAACCCCCGCACGGGCTGCACAAAGGACCGGCCCCGAGGCACGGCCCGGTACGGCGCGGGCGGCCGGGGAACCAGCGCCCCCGGGGGCCGAGGAGGGCCCGGCCTGGGCCGACGGGGGCGCCGGGAGGGGATGTGGGGAGGCCTTTCCGGGCGCGCGCGGCGCCCGCGCCACCACCGAGAGGCCCCCGCGCGGCTAGAGCGGCCCCGGAGCCCAGGTGGGTCCGGCGCGGCGTGCGGCGCGGCCGCCAGGGGGCAGCACCGGCCGCCCGGCGCCCCACGTGGCGCGCGCGCCCGCCGCCAGGCCCCGCCGCCGTGCGGGTCCGAGGCCTGGCCGCGAGCTGGAGAGCCGGCCCGTCGCGGGCGCTGGAGGGCGCAGGCCGCGCATGCGTTTGTCCGCGGCGCAGATCTCGAGGCCCCCGGATCCGGGCAGCGTCCGCGCGGCGGCGTTTCTGGAGTCCGGCTCAGGGCAGCCCCGTGGCTCTGACACCCCGTCCCCGGGTCGCAGGTGCTGCCTGGGCGCCCTGACTTCTAAGGCGGGCGAGGGGCTCGCAGATCACAAGCGATGGAGCTGGGGGATGGGGGATTGGACGCAGGCCTCTCCAGGGAGCTGGGGAGGGGGGAGCTCTGCAAGCCCATCACGGTCTTCGCGTCATACCCTCCCCCCCAGTCTGCCAGGGGACCCGACCTTACGGCGTGTGTCTGTCTGTCCGTCTGCCTATTCTGGGCAGGGGCCATGGCCACTCAACAGCTCCCAGTGGAGTGCCCCCTCCACCCTGCAGGGCGCCCCCTCCCCAGGGGCAGGGGCTGTGGGGAGGGGCCAGCTCCTCTCCCTGCTGGGTGACCCACGTTCATCAGGCAGGGCTGCCAGGAAGGAGTTCTGCCGTCACCCCAGGGCTCCCCGGAACTGGGTGGAGGGCATTGGCCCCGGATCCTGCCTGGTGCTGGAGCTGAGACATCGTTGGGGATGGGCGCGTGCCACACGTCTGTGCTGTCTTCGGAAGGAAGAAAATGAGCCGCGCCCAGCGGGCAGGGATTCGGAGGGGCACTTGATGTCCATGCTGCCCACTCCCATGGACTGTGGGGTCCCGTTCCCGGTGCTGGAGCCGGTGCTCGGTCGAACGGAACCTGCCCTTGGGGTTCTCAAGCCTCACACCAGCCAGGGGAGCCACGGGGAGCCCAGGGCTTGCTGCAGATGCCGACTCCTCGCTCCGGGCAGTTTCCGCCTTCCGGGGCTGTCGGAGGGGAGCTGGTGAGGGCAGAGGGAGCCTGATTTCTGATAGAGCAGCTGCGGATTGAGTACCTGTTGCAGACACTCGGGGTGCACATCTCCCCGAAAGGGTGAAGTCAGCTTCGCTCTGTCAGCGCATCGGGTGAGCTCAGGGCGACAGGCTAGGGTGGAGATGGGAGTGGAGGCTGGGGGCAGAGGAGGGGCAGGTGGGTGCCCACTTCTGCGGGAGACTCTGACTTGGGAGGTCAGACAGGTGGACCCGGGTATCTCCCCCTCCCCCCCATTATTTTCCACATTCCCAAAATGGCTTTAGTTAAACCCTTAAAAGGGACTCGGGCTGAATCCAAAAGCTGGTGTTTGCTGATGATGAAACAAAGAACCTGGCAGATCATCACGAAGTGGATGAAGACGTGTCTGGAACCTGAGACCCTAAAATAGGAAGTAATGGAATTTCTACAGAGGTGGGGGTGACCTCTTCTAACTCATTCACTCCATTTCACGGGTGTGGGGGTGGTTCATGTCTTCATACAGGGTGAGAAATAAAACAAGCTTTCTTGCTGGCTGTGGTGGTGCGTGCCTGTAATCCCAGTTACCTGGGAGGCTGAGGCTGGGGATCACTTGAGTCCGCGGTTTTGAGACAACCTGGGGCGACATAGCGAGACCTAGTCTCTTAAGAAACAAAAAAAGAGCCAGGCATGGTGGCGCGCACCTGTTATCCAAGCGCTGGGAGGCAAAAGTCCAGGGATCACTTGAGTCTGCGGGTTTGAGACTACCCTGGGCAACTTAGAGAGACCTGGTCTTGAAAAAGCTGGGCTCAGCGGTGGGCACCTGTTATCACACCTATCTGGGAGGCTGAGGCTGGGGTCACTTGAGTCCGTGGAATCGAGACTCCGGGCAACATAGCAAGACCTTGTCTCAAAAAAAAAAAAAGTTTCTTGCCAGGCATGGTGGCACATGCCTGTAAAGGGCAGCCTAGGAAGCCACGGCGGGGACTGGGGATCGCTGTTTGAGTCCCACTGGGGGCAACGTAGTAAGACCTAGTTCCAAAAAAATAACTGGGCGTGGTGGTGTGCACCTGTAATCCCAGCTACCTGGAAGCTGAGGCTGGGGATGGCTGGAGTCCGTGGTACCCCGGGCAACGTGAGCCTGCGGTTCCACGGGCAAAAATAGCGAGACCTGGTCTCAAAAAAAAGCTTTCTTTACGTTCACCGAGGAGACCGGGTACCTTCTCCTGGGGAAAGACGGGGTTCAGTCCATGCCAAGACGTTTATTGTTTGGAACTTCGAAATTCCTTTTATAGTCAGGAGAAGCCACGATGCTGGCTTCCTTGGAAAGAGCATTGAACGACTTCCTGAAATTCGGGGTGCAGGTACCCCATATTGGTGTGAGGAAGGCCCCCCCCCACCCCGGAATGTTGATGTGCAGCTTATGCTGTTCGAAGACTCAGGAGAGCTGGTCCGGGTCTGGGGGAGAATATGCCTCTCCTGGACTCCACACATTAGAAACTGGTGTCACTGGCTTCGGACATGGTCTTGCTTTTCAGGGGTGCGGGGGCCTTCGAGGTCTACTTTCCCCCAGCCTTATGTCAGGATGGCTCACGCATTAACGAGCTCAGGATGAGTGGAAGGAGGCAACCAGGCCAACGTGGGGATACACGCATCATTTCGTCTGGATGTTTGTTATGATGAAACTGTTGGGGGGCAGAGCTACCCCCCCTTTCTGCCTCTCCGTGGGCACGATGTGGTGACCCCTCAGAGATTGGGGGTGATGAGCCACACAGCCGTGACTTGGACTTTGCCCAAGTTGCAGTGGTGGCGCCGGAGCCGCGGGCTCTCGGAGCACCCCATTCGCACCCCATCCATGGGAGGAGGGTGGGCGCCACGTCTCACAACCTGGTTAATGTTCTGAGCTGAATTCAGCTGCACCCGGGGCTGTGGGCACGGACGTGTGTCCTGTGGCAAAGAGCTGAAGGGACGTCGCCCTCAGAAAGGCTTTCTATCCCACCGCACTGATCCTGAAAGGAAGCGCGCTTTGTCCTGGTGGGCATTCAACTAAAGTCGCCAGCGAGGACGGCCATCTTCCCGCGTCCTCTGCCATGACCATCCCCCTTGCTGGTCCCCGAGTCTGCAGCCCTGGTGAGGCTGACTGACGGGGCTCATGGTGCCTGGAGAACCTGGAGGTGAAGGTGCACAGAGAAGCAGTGGGGCGTGGTGGGGACCCCAAGAGCGAGTGGGGGCTAGGGAGCTGTTTCCTTGGGGGGCAGGTTTCCCTGACAGAATGCTCCTTCCCCGCGGCTCCCACCCCGGCCACACAGGTGCCAGCGTCACGTAGAGAGCGAGCCCATCGCCCTAACGAATGATGACCTCTTCCCCAAGTCCCAGCAAAGATAGGGGCTCCATTTAAAATGAGGGGCCCGCGGGGCCTCCAGCCACCAGGGTGCAGGGGCCTCTGTGCTTCCCGGCTCAGGTGAGCTCGTCGCCAGCGGGCCGCCCGCCTTCAGCTGGGTCCACAGTGCCCGCAGGGTGTCGGGGGGGCAGTCGGAGCTGCCAGTCAGGGAGAGACTTGTTCGGCCTTTGTAGTAAGAACCCACGATGAAGAAGTTGGGGGGCCGGATACAGCAGCCACTAACTCTGTGCACCCCGGTTGAGGTTCTGACCCCGTGCAGCGCAAGGGGCTGCTTATTGGCCCAGCCGGGAGCCCGCTCGCCGTCCCCAGGGAGTTCAGGTTGGGGGGCGGGGGGTCTCCTTCTGAAAGGTCTCTGTAAGGCGCCTCTGGAGTAGGTGCCCCGTTTGAGTTTGTCTTTCTCCCCCTTTCTGCCTTTCGTGCCTTCCTCCCTTTGTTATCAGGAATGCCTGTGACGATTGCGGCCGGGGTCGCCTTTTATAGGGACAGAAACAAAGGGATGAGGGTCCAGCGCAGCTTAGCTGGCAGCTCCGTTCCGGGAAGCCCGCTGCAGGGGTAAAGGCAGAATCGATTTCACACACACGGAGAGCCCGAAGTGCCCCGTCGGCCTGGGAAGCGGGAAGAGGCTTCAGCCGCAGCTGCTGCTTTCCAGAAAGCTGGAGAGGCCTGGCCTGACTCAGCGTCGCCCTGGCAACCGAGGGCCCCAGGCCTCTGTCCCTGATCCCTTAATCTGAGGCGCCACCGCCACCACCGCCTCAGGAAAGGTCCCGGGGACACCTGGCTGCTCCAAGCCGCCCTGGCGCAGGAGGGTCGGGTGCAGACAGAGGGGCAGCGCTCCCCCGGCCGGGGAAGAGCTGGGGGTCTCGGGGTGGCCCCCTCTTTGCAGACTCCCCAAGGCAAGCGTCCGCCGTGGAGGCTCCTCCCGCCTCCCTCCCGGGAGCCCCGAGAAGGGCTTGGCACCCCGGTGGGTGGGGTGAAGCCCAGTGGCTAGGAGCACGGGCACCCTGGGGTGGCAGAACCTCGCCCTACCTGGGTGTTGCCCCCACCTACGGGGTGGAGCCGCTGCCACCCCCCCTCCTCTGTCATCCTCAGCTGTAAGACCAGAGGCGATGCTTCGGCCTCCTTTGCCTCTAACACACAGGCTGTCATCCTCTTCGCTGCGGCAGGCCCACCACGGTCCG
>PVHY01032748.1:0-11624 GCA_004024945.1 Uropsilus gracilis
AGGAGGGCAGGAGCCCTGTGTGCTGGGGGGGGGGTATCTCTGGGGGGGTGCTCCCAAAAGGCAGAGGGGCGGGACTTGTCTGTGTATGCAAATAAGGTTCCAGCCAGGGCATTTTGATTGGTGAGGACCTTGCCAAGCCCTGATTGGCCCCATTTCATGCCTGCGGGCTCTCTGGCTCCTGCCCGCTCTCCAGGATGGCTCCAAGTTCATTTTCCTTTTTTATTTTATATCAGCTATATCTGGATTTGCATGATCAGCAAATTGCATCTTGAGAAAGTCATTCCATGGGGAAGGGAGATTAGGCAGACATTACTGACCCGTAGATTTGCTGGAGGGGAGGGAAACTGATTTCCTTATGGGATTTGTTTGTACCTTTTGGTCCTGCCCTCCGCCCACTCCCTGCGGTGAATTTCGCAGAAAGCAGAGCTGGGCAGGTTCTGAGACCTGGGCCTGCCCCTGCGGCCCCGTCATACCTCGTGAGCTGCATAAGGGAGGACTGTGGGATAAAGAGTCAGCCCTCTTGTGTTGTTAATGTCATCGTTCTCAGAGCCTTGGTCTGGGAGAAAGGAGACACATAGGATAGAAGAAATGTAGCTTAAAGAAAAAAGTCTGATAGTTGACTTTGAATAGGAAGCATCAGTGTAGTGTCTACGGCTAACAAAAGAACCGTTTCTGAGATTTAGTCTCAGAAAAGCACCAACCCCAGAGAAACAAGCTTCTCACACTCGGTGCCTTTGAAGTGCCATTTCCTGCCGAACCCGTACTGTACCGGAGCCACCTGGAGAAATGACTGGCTCCAGGACTGGCCTGGGAATTATGCAAGAGGAGATGACCAAGGACAGTCCCAGACCCTTGGGGTCACGGCAGAGGACTTGGGGGCTTGCAGGGAAGTAGTACCCACTGAATAATAACTTCCATGAGCCAATCACACCAAGCCAACTCAAACCCACGAGGCCTACCTGAGACTAAGTCAAATGAGCTGATCACTGCCAGGAGAGACTAGAGAAAGTCATTGGTTTGAAAACTGATCAAGTTAAAGCAGAGGAATCAACTATTTAACCAGTCTCCCAAAAAGGACAATACCCCTGGGAAACCGAAGAGGAGCTGATGGAGGGAAGTTTCTCGTTCTAGAAGTACCCCAGTAAGTAAGAAGCCATAATAGAATTAGAATGTCACCATGTAGAAGTCCATAATAAATAAATGGATCTACGCATTGGTCCTCAGTGGCTGATGATAGCATAGAGAGAGAGAGCAATGGAAGTGAGAGGGGAGGCAAGGAGAGAGGAGATGGTAGGAGAACACAAACCCACCTAAGAAGTTGTATTGACCCTCCAGAGTCAAACTTGAGTCTGATCAAATTTCAAGGCACAACTACAATTCTAGGAAGTACAACAGACAGAAGAGCGTGTTAAAGGACACGAAAGAGTTGAAATTCCCTAAACCCAGACTGTGCAAACACCACAGGGCAAACTACTTGGCTGAGGGCACAATTAAATTGGAAGAGGGAAAAAGAAGATGGAGGAGGAAACTAGAGAAATAAGGAAACTAGAGAAATAAGGAAATAAGAGACTAATCAACCAATCACAAAGCACAAACATGCTGTGGGTGTTGATTCAAATAACAATTGGGGATTGAAACTCTGACTTATTGTCCAATGACATTAATAAATCACTTTTAGTAATTTACACCTTAGGGGGGTGATGAGTCTATTTATGGCTAGTTTTTGCATAGAGTCCTTTTCCGATGTATCTTCATCTCAAGTGCAACTGAAATATTACAGCGACTCTGCAGTCAACCCTAAGTAGAGTTGGTTAACAGAAGACCTCAGGACCTGGACTTCAGAGGGGGTGGCTGGGATTCCCACCCAGGAGATGCCCTGTCAAAGATGGCAGGTGCCTAGGAGAATATTGGGTAGCCACAGCGCCACCTAGTGGAAGCGGATGTTACCTACTCATGTTTCATCACTTCATGGAAAGTTCCTAAGGGCTTAGGTGCTTTGTAAGGGAACTAGAGACCCAATGCAATGTGTACTGCTGGGGAAGAATTGGATTAGTCGGGATTATTATTTATACCATGACTCTCCTTTATGCACAGGCTGGTAAAGTCTACAGAAAACCAGGTAGCTTACTACTTACAAAAGGGTAGCAATTTTTGGCACAAATCTCGAAGGATTGTCTTAGATATCTATATTTTTGGCAGTCTTGCACAGGAAGAGGACAGCGAATGGCCTCTGTTATTCAAGCCCATTGAGATCTTAGTATATCTGGGTTTAAATACACAGCCTTTTCCTTTCTCTGAGCAAATTCTTCCCAAACCAGCAGTGTTCAAACTTTGGAAGGCATCAGCCTCCCTTGTTGAAAATACAGGTTCTGAGTCATCCTCCATCCCCACGCTTTTGTGGTGGGTCTTGAAGACCCAGGGCCCTTGACAAACTCTTAGATTTCTAGAAAAATGTGTTCTATGGCTCAAAAGTTGAAGAAAAATGGAGACCTCTCCCTCCCATCCATTGGTTTCAGCTCGGGACATCACAACCATCATGCCTCTAGCCTTGAAGGCAAGTGCTTGCTGAGTGTCTTGAAGGAGCTGGATTCACAGAACAGGCCCAGATGACAGGCCCATGGCCAAGGCCAGCTGATGGTCAAGAACGTTTCTCCTAATTCAAGAACTTGCAAACTACCCAGCTACTCAATCTTTCTGTGCAACAGGAAGAGGAAGGGACCACCTGGCAACGTGTGTGGTGACCCCACAACTGGCCCCCTCCAACCAGAAGCATCTCAGTACATGCACCACTACAATGCGTTGTGAGATCACATTTACTTTAGTGGGAAGACATTTTATGGCCTAGACCACAAAGGGATTAAAATCACCTTTAGAGGTTCTGTGCTCTCTGAACTGTTTTCCTTGTATGCTAGCAAGGAATGGTCTTCCTTGCTATGGTCTTTCTCTGTCGTTTCCCAAATTTTTCCATTGTGCTCAGCACTGTTCTTTGGTTGAAACCCTACTGAGTAAAAACTGATATCAACCATTTGTTGGAACTGAAGCTTGTTCCTGAGTGGGGAGCCGCACCCCTGACTGCAAGGCTTTTTATCACAATGCTCCCCATGTCCACCTCCCCCAATGTTCCACGGTGGAGGAGAGATTATGTGATCAAGTAGATAAGCTATTCTTCACAGTGACATCATCATCAAAGAGTTGCTCCGTCAGGTACCATAGTAACACTGCAGGCACTGCATCATGTAATGGCCCCCAAAAACCTACTGTTAAGATGAGAACATGTGCTCCCAAAGAGATTGAGCTATAAATCAACAGTAAGAGACAACCCAATTCTTTTTCATTGGGAAAGGATTTGAATAGACATTTCTCCAAAAGGAGATATCAAGTGCCCAGTGAGCGTATGAAAACATCATACTCAAATCATTTGTCATTGGGGATATGGAAATGAAATAGCACTTCACACCCACTGGGAGGGCTCTAATCAGAAAGACAAATAATAAGTGTAGGTGAGGGTATGGAAAAATTGGAACTGCTGGTCAAAATGCAAAATGGTGTAGCCATGATGGTAGTCTGGTGGCTCCTCAGGAAGTTAAATGCAGAATTATCCTCATATTCTACTCCTAAGTATGTACATAAGAGAACTGAAAATTTATGTTTGCGTAGAAACTTGTACACAAAGACTCGTGGCAGCATTATTCATAATAGCCAGAAAGCAGAGACACCACAAATGCCCATCCACTGATAAATGGGAAAATAAAATATGCTACATCCAATAAAATGAAATATTATCCAGACATAAAAATAAATGAAGTATTGGTCCTTATGATAGTAGGAATGAACCATAAAAATAAAATGCTAAGTAAAAGAAGGCAAACACGAACCATCATATTATATAATTTCATTTATAGGTTTCCCCCACTGTGTGAAAGTAAAACCTTATTATTTTTTGTTTGTTTTCTGTTTGGTTTTTTTTTTTTTTCCTTGAGACTAGGTCTTGCTATTTTTGTCCGTGGAACCAACGCAAGCTCATGTTGCCCAGGGTACCACAGACTCAAGTAATCCCCAGCCTCAGCTTCCCAGGTATCTGGGATTACAGGTGTGCACCACCATGCCCAGCTATTTTTTGGGACTAAGTCTCTCTATGTGCCTCCGGCGGGACTCGAACTGCAATCCCTGGCCCTGGCTATGGCTTCCTAGGCTGCCACCTACAGGCATGCGCCACCATGCCCACACTGTAAAACCTTATTTGATATCATTTATTTATTTGATATAGGTTATTTTTGAAGTTTGGGAACACTATTGCCATTAATTTATATGGAAATAGCTAAGCATTCCCAGGCCCCAAAACATAACCTACTAGGAAATGTCTGCTTTCAGATAGCAGGAGGAACCTGTACATGAATGGCCAGCCCAGACAAATTCATAGAGACAGATTCTGGCTCTCCCAGGCTGGGGGAGGGGCAAGGGAATGTGACTGTCAATGGCACAGTTTCTTTAGAAGGTTATATAAATATTCTGGACTAGGATCGTGGCAATGGTTGCAAAACCTTGCAAACACAGTAAAAACCATGGAATTGTGTACTTTCAAGGGGTGACTATTAGGATTTATCAAATACATATCATAGCTGCTGATAAAAAGCCAAGCAAGAGTGCAACCCCACGATCCACCTGGTCTGACATGCCTCACTACAAAGCATAACAGCACTTGTGAGGGGAACTTCGCTACCTACGTCTGCTACTGAGGGGATAGCTGGCATTTGCTGCCATATGACTCTGGAGAGGAGCATCTCCCAGCTAAATGGATCAGGGTTGAGTCCCTGGAACACCACGGGGTGGTAGAAACTATGACTTCAGCAGCCTGACTTGGGAACAGCCACAGAAGCTTCTCTTTTTCTCTCTCCCCTCCCCCTTCTCTGAAACTGAGGAATTCAAGAGTTAAGCCTTGAGAGATGGGCTGAGAGGACCTTAGATGACCTGCATCCCGAGTAGCCACTTCGGTAGTGAGAGGGCACAAGTCTGGAGGGGGCGGTAAGGATAAAGCCAGGGAGTCAGGCAGATGAGAGAGCGGGGTGGGGGTGGGGGTGGAGAACCAGTGTGAGCCTGTCTTTCTTCCCAGCCAGCGGCTCTGTCAACTCCAGGAGCTACAGGTGAATTCATGTCCTCTGTGGTTTTTCACAGCAACCAACTACCCCTCCTTCAAGCTCTCCTAGTGAAGTCTGTCCTTTGCACTGAAAAAGCACCTGATAACAACACCCAGCAGGCCTTGATATACCCAGGCTGGGTAGACCAGCTGTCCCGAATCCATCCTTAAGGGTGAGTTCTCTAGTGAACCTCCCTGACAAAGAAAACAGCAGTTTTCAATCTGCCTTTTGAGGAGCCCTGCCAAGAGAGCTTTGAGCCATCTGCCTGTGATTCTGTGGGTAGAACTCCAGGACCCACTTCAGATACTAGCTGCAGACCCACCCAACAAAGAGAAGGTCAGTGTGAGATGTCTGTGGCAGAGATTCCCACAGTGTTGACAGTTCCCACTTAGCGTTTCTCCTTACTTGCCTTCTGATTCATCTGCTAGGGTTTCACCTCTGCAATTCCCTCGAGTTCACCTGTTTATTGTACAGGAGAAACACCGAAGTGGACTCATACAGGGAGTGAGACCAGATAGCATAGCCTGTAGGCGTGACCTTGACTGTACCCTTCAGAGTAAGGAGAAGATGTTTCACATCTCACTTCTCATGAAGAAAAAAAGCTGTTGCTGGAAATATTTACCTTTCATCTGCTGTGCCACGAGATGGGGAGATTTGTCAGCTTTGATCTTCGCTTGTTTAATTACCAGGAAGTGGAGGCGCTCCGGCCAGTGAGACCAGGAAGCCTCACGTGGGCCACAGAGGCAGCTGCAGGCTGAACTTTCCTTCTCCCAGATCAAAGCTGAGCCAGCAACCGTGTGGTGTAGTGTCCTGACAGGTGCCTGAGGAAGGAGGTGGCAGGGTCCTGACGGAGAGGCCGCTGGGCCAGCATCTCTGGGATCCCCTCTTCTGGTCTCCCATCCCAAAAGAAGGACAGGGATCGCCCAGGGCTACCTGCGGGAAGTGTCTTCCCCCACACCTGGCACCATACCTGGCCCGAGCTCTGAGCCCTGAGTTCAAGTCATACCTCAAGTTCCTGCTGTGCTTCCCAGGGTCTTGTCTAAGATCATGCTTTGAGCTGAGTCTGTGAGAGTCAGTCACTGCCCTGCCATCACTCCCGGTGACTGACAGGGGACTCTCCAACCCCTGGCATGTGCCCTGGTTCCGGGGTCTGAAGTTATGTATCTCTTGTGACTCTGCATCCTTTGCATGACTCTATTGGAACTGAGCCTCAATCAAAATCACAGTGGGGTTCACTGCCCAAAGCAGGGGCCTGGTTGCTGAGGGGCCCTGCTGAACCTGCATGGAAGCAATGCCTCCCCGGTTAGTAGGTCACCACTGCATAGTTGTGATTCAACACGCCGGCTCTAGGTCCACAACCCATACACTTGACCCCATGTGTTCCAGACCTTCTGACCACAACCTCACCTGCTCAGCTCAGGTAGATGGACCCCACCCCAAAGATAAGACCAGTGAGAGACCACCAGACACAAGCTGACCCAGAGGACAGACTGCCTATGAAAAGAGGGTTGGAGTTTGGCCTCTGGACACAGGGAGGTTGACCTTGAACATGGGAACATGGCAGGTGATAGAGGACAATGAAGAAGGACACTTCTATGGTGGTTGGCAGAATTCCATCCTCCTCAATGTAGAATAGCTGGGGTGATTCCTTCATGCTCATGTTTAGAAGGAGGGTGTAGAATTAAGCATCCTGTGAGGGTCCATCCCACTTTAATTGATCTGTCTTTATGATTCTGTTTATTGAGCCTCTTCTATCAGCACAATTGTGCTGGCTCCTGAAAGTCACATGGAGGAGGAAGGGGTGACAATGATAGCCACTAACATTTATTGAGCACTCACTATGTCCTAGATGCTATACAAAGGTTGTCTTGTTCAATCTTCACATTTTCCTATCAGATCAATGTCATTAGCCCCATTTGACAGATGAGGAGACCGAGGTTACAAATTATGTGACTTACTCAAGTTCATGTAGCTGTTAAATGACAAAGCATGATGGCAAGATATTAAACTTCCCAAACATTGCACACAAGACTAACCCACGTAAAACAGTACAGAACAAAGTATCAAATGGGGCCGGGCATGGTGGCTCGTGCCTGTAAGCTTCAGCCTATGAAGCGGCTGGGGCTAGGGATTGCGATTTGAGTCCCGCCTGGAGCCCGTAGCGAGACCTAGTTCCAAAAAAATAGCTGGGTGTGGTGGTACGCGCCTGTAATCCCAGCTACCTGGGAAGCTGAGGCTGGGGATTGCTTGAGTCCGTGGTACCCCGGGCAACGAGAGCCTGCAGTTCCACGGGCAAAATTAGCGAGACCTAGTCTCAAAAAAAAAAAAAAGTATCAAATGGTGCCTGCAAGTGTTAAACACATGAGCAGCAGTCAAAAAATATGGCACATGTACCAAACTGGCTGTTTTTGTAAATAAAAGTTCCAGTGGAACACAGGCATGCCTGCTTGTGACTTATCATCTGCAGCTGCTTTGTCATTGTGAAGATAGTCGAGCAGTTTTGACAGAAACCATGTGGTCCGCGAAGCCTAAAATATTCACCATCTGATCATTCAAAGGTCACCGTCAGCCCCTCTCTGATGATGCACAGTGGCTGGGTTTGCCCCCACACGGATGCAGTTCCTGAGATGCAGGGCTTTACACTTTAAAACCAGCAAAAGCTGGGCATGGTGGCGCATGCCTGTAGGTGGCAGCCTAGGAAGCCACGGCCGGGGCCAGTGGTCGTGGTTCAAGTCCCGCTGGGGGCACATAGTGAGACCTAGTCCCAAAAAAATAGCTGGGTGTGGTGGCATGTGCCTGTCATCCCAGCTACCTGGGAAGCTGAGGCTGGGGATTGCTTGAGTCTGTGGCACCCCGGGCAACGTGAGCCTACGGTTCCCAGGGCAAAAATAGCGAGACCAGACCTAGTCTCAAAAAAAAAAAAAAAAAAAAAAAAAAAAAAAAAAAAAAAAAAAAAAAAAAAAAAAAAAAAAAACAGCAAAATCCTGAGCAAATTAAAACCAGTTGATTCCCCACAAGCTCGGAGGAAAGCAGGTCCAGAGTTACAGAGGTAACTGGACTAGGAAAAGGCTCAAGATTTGGATACATGCTCGGCAAGGATGAGAGAGTGGAGAGAAGACCCACCTGCACTGCTGGAAAGACCAGCAGAGGCCCGAAATGAGAACAGCATGAAGGGTCCCCCTAAGCAGGGTGGGTGGGTCTGTTGGGGAGCAGAAAGAAGATCCACCAGTCATAAGCTCCTCAAAGAATATGCTCACACATCACAGAAGCAAGACGTGTGGCAGCGTAAACTGGGCCCATCTGCTGGACAGTTTAAATATATATCTCGAAATGTTAAATGTTCATCTGCTGGAACTGCCTATGGGAACATGATTTCATCAGGAACCCCAAACCTACCCCCACTCTGTCTCCAAGTCTCTGCAACATGACTTTACAGCTCTTCCCTTCTTTACCACTGGATGTTGAGTTCAGCCATGAGACTACTTGGTCACAGGGATGTTAACACATTTAACGCAAGAGGAAGCTTGAAAAAACACTTTCCAATTTCTACTTTGCCCTCTTGTTTTTCCATTTTGTCCTGACTACCTATCTGGACCATGAGGCTAAACCAAGCCACCCAGCTATCCCAGCCAAGGCCACCCAGCCTCATCCAACCTGCATATGACCCACAGACGCTTGCGTAAGCTCAGCCACGCCCAGGAGGACAACCCGGTGCATCCCCAGCTAAATAGCCCTGACACAGACACCGAGCTGAATAAATGCTTATTGCTTTAAGCCACCAAGCTGGGGTTTACTTGTTACACAGTGTTATGGCGCAGATAGACACGGGACCCCGCCCGTCCCTCTCTATGTACCAACTCCATGGGGTTCATCAAACATGCAAAGGTTGGTGGATAAGGATATCCCTCGCAGAGCTGCTTACAAACATTCAAAAAAGAAACTTATTTTGAAATGATCTGAAGGTTCAGCTCAGAGGACTGGTGTGAGAAAATTAAGTTGGTACAATGGAAGGTCATTCCCCACTAGAAATACTTACTGATATGGAAAGATACCTAATATGACCTAGTGTTTTTGTCAAGTTTGAGAAGGGAGCACGAGTGTACATATGACAACATATTAACAGAAATAACCTTGAAGTTAGATTTTTCTTTTCACTTCTTTATTCGATTCCATATTGTAGGGGCTTAATTTATATTATTTACAGGCAGAAAAAGTGGAAATGCCACCAAGAGAACCTTTCTTTCTACATATAAAAATATGACTTTCCAGTCCTTTAGAAAAACCTCTCTCCAGCTCCCCTGCTACCAGTTCCTGGAATCCGCCCAACCTTGAGGTTGCCTTTCCCACTGGCCCAGGGGAATACAGCCATCTTTGGGATGAAGGGGCGTCTTCAGTCTCCCCAGAGGTCTCCTTTGGTGGTGCCAAAGAAAACCTTCCCCTCCCCAGCCGTCTGCAAATGGAGCAAGGAAATTACCCCCGAAACGAACTCCAAACACATTTTTTAAAAACCCCTCCATCCCAATCATAATATTTTTGGAGCGAGATTTACTTTACAATATTTTAATAACTGCAACATGACAACTAACGTCCTTTGTAACTGGTCTCAGGGGCCTTCCTGGAACGTTGCACTTAATGAGGTTTATAATTCAATATAACTACATCTGCATCTTTAATTATGCCTAACATTTAATCTTCACTGCTCCACTTGAATTGGAAAAGCTAAAATTAGGACTGCTGTAGTTTAATCTGATAATAAACATCCATGACATTTAGAGCAAAAATGTACTCATTTCATTAGCGTGACCGACACATTTACCATTTGCCTGAGCTGAACAAATACTCCCTTAGTCCTTCTAACTGTAGCAGAGAACACTATTTTAAACCACCCCCTATGGACGGCTGGTACTCGGAACTGACGAAGAGCTTGGAGGTAAGGTAGCCCGTAATCATTGTTTCCCAAGGGAGAGCACGGAGATCCAGAGAGGTTAAATCATCTTCCCAAAGTCACACAGCACTTTTGCAGGCAGAGGGTATTGCTGCAAACAAGACCCAGGGCAACCAGGCGTGGTGGCATGTGTCTGTAATCAAGCACTGGGAGGCAAAGAGGCCAGGGATCGCTGGAGTTAGCAAGTTCAAAGACTACCCCGGGCAACATAGTGAGACCTGGCCTCGACAAAAGCAACTGGGTGTGGTGGCAGGCACCTGTAATCCCAGCTACCTGGGAGGCCGAGGCTGGGGATTGCTTGAGTCTGTGGGAACAGGACTACCCTGGGCAACATAGCGAGACCTAGTCTCAAAAAAAGGAAAGAAAAAAAATACCCAAGACTCTTCTGTCCCCTGCCCAGCATTCTGTCTGTCAGGCTTCTGTGCTGTCCTAGCACGTGGGGCTAACTAGCACATTACTTATTGCTGGTCAGGCATCATTCTGGACAACTGCCATCTCCCTTTCTTTCCTTAGTGGAACCCAGACAAGATATTATTTAAATACATTTGCTGAGCACCCCATCTCAATGCCAAACTCAAAGCAATAACGTTCAATAACCTGTAAAATACATAAGGAGAAATTTTTTTTTAAATACAAAGATCTTGTATTCTCTCAGACCAAAACCCAAGGAAAAAAAATATGAAATGGGCTGAAGTTTGGGGCTATTTGGCTGGATGTCTAGAAGGAGTCAGAGATGGTCAGGACTTAGTTCCCTAGGGTCTAAGAACCAAAAATGCCTCCACTGAGGGCCAGGGACCTAGGCTATCTGATTTAAGGTGGTGCAATGGTTAAAAAGATGGGGACTAACAGAGTTAGACAGTCCCAGTTTGGAAGCTTCGTAGTAACAATTCCTGCAAGAATCATTTTAGCGGATGCTAAAACATGGGGGTAGAAATTTGAGGATAAACAAAATATTTATGTAGTAACCAAGACATCTCACAAAATGCTAATTGCTTACTGAGGGGAAAATACTAGCTGTGACAGGGGACAAGTCATCAAGGCTAATATTGGCAGCCACGCTCAAAGAACACAGTATCACTCAGGGATTCTCTCCACTTACTCAGGTGCACCCTTGGTCATCAGCTCACAGCAGCATTTGGCTTTTGCACCACTTCAGACCACCATCTCCTCCAACCACCATCTCCTCCAACCACCATCTCCTCTGACCATGTCTCCTCTGACCACCATCTCCTCCGACCACCATCTCCTCCAACGACCATCACCTCTGACCACCATCACCTCTGACCACCATCACCTCTGATCACCATCTCCCCAACCATCATCTCCTCCAACCACCATCTCCTCCAACCATCATCTCTGACCACCATCTCCTCCAACCACCGTCACCTCCAATCACCATCACCTCCAATCACCATCTCCTCTGACCACCATCTTCTCCAACCACCGTCACTTCCAACCACCATCACCTCCAACCACCGTCTCCTCCAACCACCATCTCCTCTGACCACCATCTCCTCCAACCACCATCACCTCCAACCACCATC
>PVHY01032749.1:0-11649 GCA_004024945.1 Uropsilus gracilis
GACACCCACTGGACTAGGCTCGTACCATCACCGAGAGGGCGTAACACCACAGGTGCTGGTCTAGCAGCTGATGTTGGGAAAGGCTTGACCAATGCAGTTACCTGACATCTTTGCTGCCTTCACACCCTCCTCCCTGCAGTGAAACTAGCGAAGACTCATTAGCATCTACAGACAGAATACTGGGCAAAGAGAGCCGGCCACAGAGGCATGTGGGTTTAATCCCAGCCTAGGACGGGAGGCTGAGACTGGGGATCACTTGAGTACATGGGTTCAAGACTCACCCAGGGCAACATAGTGAGACCTAATCTCAAAAAAATAACTGGGCGTGGTGATGCATACCTGTCATCCCAGCTACATGGGAGGCTGAGGCTGGGGATTGCTGAGTCCAGGGTCCCCCGGGCAACAAGAGTCTGCGGATCCCCGGAAAAAAAATACTGGGCAAAGAGGCAGGAGTTCTGGTGGGTGTGGGCCCCAGCTCTGAAGCACCTCAGCTTGGCCATCTTCAGCATCTTTCCCTTGGGGAGTCCCCTGTGAAGTGACCCTGAGCATCTCTCCCCGTCTCACTGCGGTGCAGGACCCCATGTAGACCCCCTAGGTGGTGGGTGGAGGGAGTCTGGAGTGTGGGGAGCAGCAGGCTGCCTCCAGGACCCCCCTTCTTGCCTCTACAGAGGAGGGCAGAGAAGTCTCCTATGGCAAGTCCGTCCGCTCTGGGACTCTCTGCTTGGAAGCTGAAATGGACTGACGGTGACTCAGAAACCACGGAAGTTCTAGAAGGGCTGATGGGTTCGTATAGATTCTACAAGCAGCTCTCCCGCGGGCTGCGAAACCGCAGAACAGGCTGTGACCGCTCTCAAGGAAAGAGCCGTGTACTGCAAAGAGCTCTCTGCCCTCCTGTCTTAAAGCAAATGGACTCAGCACTCGCTCCCTTTGAGACAAAACTGCCTCTGGGGAGGCAGCAGACCTCAAAGGTGTCGCTTCTCCTGGAATTCTCCTCAATGAAAGCATCGTTTAGCCGACTGATGTGGCAACAGTCATCTACCGGCCATTTACTGAGAGTTGCTTGTGGGTCAGGCATTGCACGGAGAGCTATATATAGAGATTATATATAGTCATTTAATCCTCACAGCCACCCCCTGGAGCTCGCTACTGTCATTATGCTCACATTAAAGGTGAAGAGCTGAGGTCTTGTGAGATGAAGTGCATTGGCCAGGTCACATAGTCAGACTTCCGGCCCAGGGAGGCAGGCTCCTGAATCCATGTTTTAACCCCTAGGCTTCCTCTGCCAATGCCATCCTCCTCCCAAGAAGTCTTCCTACGGACCGGGCATGGTGGTGAATACCTGTAAGCGACAGCCTAGGAAGCCACGGCTGGGACCAAGGATCGCGGTTCGAGTTGCCAGGAGCATGCAGCAAGACCTAGTCCCAAAAAAGTAGCTGGGCATGGTGGCACATGCCTGTAATCCCAGCTACCGGGGAAGCTGAGGCTGGGGATTGCTTGAGTCTGTGGTACCCCAGGCAACGTGAGCCTGCGGTTCCACTGGCAAGAAGAGTAAGACCTAGTCTCAAAAAAAATTTTAAAAAGACTTCCTATGGTTTCTTCTCTATCTTCCTTGCACTCAGAGCACCTTTCTTACCATTCCTTGGACAACTCTTTTCTGTTACCCTGACGGTGGTTCCTCCCCAGTCTTTTTCTGGGAGCTGAATTGTCATTAGCTGTGGAAAAATGACTCACATTAAACCAACTCATGAGAGACTGATGGATAAACCTAAAATGCAATTTATTAATTTGCACTGAGAGATGAAACCACCCAGTAGACGGGAATCCTGAGGTTGGCTGGTCAGCACAATCTCTTTCAGGAAGCACAGACTTTTGGGAAAGGAAATCAATACCACAAGGTTCTTTGTTCGGTACAAAGTCAGAGTGAAGGGAGTTGATGGATTGACACTTAGGTGAAGCCTGACATGCACCCCTAAAGCCTCCACCTGCCAGGGATCAGAATATCCCAGGTAGGGAGCCATCTGGGTGTCCTCTTGTCTGGATAAAGCTGGATTTTCCTGGATCCTATGAGGATTCTCGCGAGCTGCGTTGATCATGGACACGGCTGGCTTTTTTGTTTTCTTGTTTGTTCAGATTAATTTCTGTGTATTTGAAAGAATTGAAAGGCACGTTCCCATCGAGACTCGCTGGAGAAGAAGAATCAATACAAAGCTGTTCTGCCCTTTGCGGAGACTTTGCTTCCAAGTTATCTTGTTCTCTTCATGCTCCCTCGCGGCGGTGACGAACAAGGATGCCAGACCACTGGTTTGGATCCCAGGAAAGCAGCTGCCTCAGCTCTACATCAGGAATAACAATAGCCCCCACCCCACCCCCTGTCCAGGGAATTCAATGGGTTAACAGGAATAAAGTGCTTAGAAGAGTGTCTGGCATCTGGTAAACACTCAATACTTGTTAGTGATGATTAATAATTCATCTCCTAGATGAAAGAACTGAAACCCAGAGAGAGAAAAAGTCAACTGAAATCATACCACCAGTACAGGGTGATAACACAATTCAAAATCAAACTGGCTTCCTTTAGGATATGGGAATAACCCAAATGCCCCCAAACTGATGAATGGCTGAAAAAGATGTGGTGTATTTACACAAGGGAATATTATGCATCAAAGAAGACAAACTTATGTCATTTGCAGCAACAATGATGGAGCTAGAAGGAATCACGTTAGCAGAAACAAGCCAGAAAGAAAACGAAAAATATGGGATAGTCTCACCTCTACGAGGGACGGAGGGAAAACAAATGGAGAAGAAAAATTTTAAACCGTCAACAGAACTGAAGCACAGAGCAAGGGAGAGGGTAAAATTGGGGAAGGAATGTGCACGAGAGATTGAGATGGTTCATGGGTGATAAGGTGATGGGAGAACGTCAGGGTAGACAATGATGTAATATATATATATATATACACACACACACGTGCGATCAATAAAAAATGAATAAAATCAAACTGGCTTCCTTTAAGCACTGAGGTCTTTCCCCAAACCTTCCTTATCCTTTATCCCTCATAAGAATTCCAAGAAGAATGTGTTTCAAATTGCAGACACCCTCCCACCAGCGTGGGTAAACTTTTTAAGAATGAAAGTACCAAGGTCTGGTGAGGACGTGGAACAACTGGAAGGAGCAAGTAAGAACAGACATTCTGGGCACGTGCCTGAAAGTTTCCAGCTCAATAAAGGAAACCCCTCTGGCATTAGCCAGGGCTCCTGGGAAAACGGTGACTGTGCATGGATTTTCTATGGGGACTTGGCCTTCACTCAGGCTGGGAACTGGGTCAATGGTCTTCCAGGCTGTAGTCTCTGCAGCTCATGTTGGAGCTTGAGTTCCATAGACCAGGCAGTAGGGAACAGGAAGGGGGTATAAAATGGGGGTGAGCCGGGCACGGTGGCTCGTGCTTGTAAGCTTCAGCCTATGAAGCGGCCGGGGCTTAGGGATCGCGGTTCGAGTCCCGCCTGGGGCCCGTAGTGAGACCTAGTTCCAAAAAAATAGCTGGGCGTGGTGGCACGCGCCTGTCATCCCAGCTACCTGGGAAGCTGAGGCTGGGGATTGCTTGAGTCTGTGGTACCCCGGGCAACGAGAGCCTGCGGTTCCACGAGCAAAAACAACGTCTCAAAAAAAAAATAAAATAAAATAAAATAAAATGGGGGTGATCGAGAGCATGTTGAGGCTACTGGAGCCCCACAAGGAGGGACTGAATCATTAAGGTGCACATCAGTGTTTGTGGCCGGTGTTTATTGGTGGGGGTATAATGGTGCCTCTTTTAAGGACATTTTGGTCAGTGATGGGCCAGAGAGAGGATGGTGGTCCCAAAAGGCTGTCATGAACAACCCAGGTGTGCGGCAGGTTATCCCACCCAGGTTTGTGTAATTACACACTATGAGGTTTACCCGACACTGCAATCTCCTAATAAGAATGTCTTCATCACTGTTAAGTGATGCATGACTGTGTTTTGCAGAAGACAGGATCTCTCACCACAGAGCTAAACACATAAACACCTGGCTCAGGAGGAAGGAAAACTGAGGGAGGAAACACCTGTGCTTCCTGCCAAGGAGGTATATCTGAGCAGCTACCACTGATCAGCTGCGGGATGTGTGGGTGACATGCTACTGCTCCCCATCCACCCTCCAGCGCACCCATGCCTCTCCCTGGGGGCTCACCCTAGCCAGAAATACACAAGAAAGGGGGTTCTGCCTGGCACATTCAAAGCCCCCACACCTATCCTACAACGAGGCAACTCTATGCCAGGATATTTACCAAGAGAAAAATGAGTGCCTATATCACCCAAAGACAGGTACAAAGCTGGGCGTGGTGGCGCGCACCTGTTGTCCAAGCACTAGGAGACAAGAGGCTTGGGATTGCTTAAGTTCATGGGTTTGAGACTACCCTACCCCTGGTCTCAAAAAAGCAGCCATGCATGGTGATGGGCACCTGTAACCCCAGCTACCTGGGAGGCTGAGGCTGGGGATCGCTTGAGTCCATGGCACCCCGGGCAACTTGAGTCTGCAGTACCCTGGGCGAGACCTAGTCTCCAAAAAACAAATAAAGACAGGTACAAGATTGTCCACAACATCTTTTCTCCAAGGAGGAAAAACTGGGAACAGCTCAAATGCCCATCACCAGGGATATGCGCAAGCAAATTGCCCTGTCTCCTAACACTGGAACTCTGCGCCGGGTAAGAGAAGAAACTGCTGGTAAAAACCACATAGATTATTTCACACACATGAGGGTGAGCAGAAGCAGCCAGGCCAGAAAGGGTATAATGGCCATTTTATTTATGTGACGTTGACCAGTCTGATGTGGTCACCTGGGTGAGGCCAGCTAGTTCCCTTAGTGGGAAGGATATGGTGCAGGCTTGAGGCTAGCAATGCAATGTCCAGATCTGGGTTTACCTGGAGAAAGTCATGGGAGACACACATATGTCTGTACCCTGAATTATGTGTTCATTTAAAATGAAATGCATTTCAAATGCAGGTTCCTGGGCCCCGGCCCCAAATATACCTAATGAGCCTGAGGCAGTGCAAGTACCTGGCTGGGAAACTATGCTACGTGGCTCCTCTGTGCCCGACGTGGCTTGCGCTCTGCATCATCAGTCATCCTTGACTTCATCCTATAACCAACTTTTTCAAGCCTAGAGAGCATCCAACTTTAATCCGACTTCTCTGGGGTTTGAAAAGCAAATTTCTGTACAAAAAGTCACCCAAGCGCGGGACTTAGTCAAACAAAGATCCTCCAGCACCCTGGCTGCCTGGGGTGTGTGAACAGTCTCCAGAGCTGAGTGGCTCTCGGATCTAAGATGCCAAGTAGCTTAATGGGTTCCCGTTTTGACCGCCATTCCTGTGGGATCTGCTAGGAACCGGAGCACCGCTGTTCTCATACCTCTTGTCCCCCCTCTCCTGTATCCGCCTCCGGCCCACGGCCTCCCTCCTCCCCAGAGACTGAGCCCGTCAGAGGGGCTGTGGCTCAGAAACACACCCTGAATGGCCAGACCCATTCCCTGAGGCCAGGGAGGAGACAGCCCAGGAAATTATTGCGACCACGTCTCGCTATGTTGCCTGGGGTAGTCCCGAACCCACAGACTCAAGAGATCCCCAGCCTCAGCCTCCCGAGAAGCTGGGATTACAGGCGCCCGCCACCGCACCCAGCTCCTTTTCCGAGACCAGGAAAAAGTTGCCCGGGATAGTCCCGACCCTGTGAACTCAAGCGACCCCTGACCTCTTGCCTCCCAGCACTTGGATTACAGACAAGCGCCACCACGCCCAGCTTAATGGCCCACGCTTCTGTTGGAAGGGAATGGAATCCTCCCTGCCCGGCTAAGACGCAGCTGTGCCCGCGGACACGTGGTGTCCCCGGCAGCTACTGCCCATGTCCCTCCCCGTGCCTCAGTCTCCCTCCTTCGCAGCTGAATGCAGCGATGGCGGAAAAGAGCCGGTCTTCCCCAGGGCTCTCAGTCTCTGAAGACGCCAGGTCAAACGCTGCCTGGGCCCCCCGGCCCGAGGGACAGAGAGGCAGACTCCCCAAGGTGCCCACTTGGCCAACTGGCCTCCTTCTGCCTTGGCGGGTGCCCCAGGGAAGCAGAAGACAGCACCCAGGGGTCAGCTATGCACGGCTGCTCAGGCCCCGCCTGAGTGGGCGCTGGCTCACAGGAAGTGCCCTCTAGGGGGCGCCACTGAGAAAGGACGTCACCAGGCGCCACCAGGCAGCTTTGCATGTGCCAGGCTAGGCAGGCGGGAGCCCAGGTAAAGCCACGTGTCCCCTCTGAGGCCTGCAGGTCTGCCTCAGCTCTGGGGCCCTGGGAGGCGCGTCCTCTACCTTATTAAAGTGATCTGAAACCCTGGACAGGCCGCCAGCCGGGGCCTCCAGCTCTCCCTGTCCAGCCCAGCGTTTTTGTTTTTGTTTTTTTTGAGACAAGGTCTCTCTGTTTTTGCCCGTGGAACTGCAGGCTCCCATTGCCCAGGGTACCATGGACTCAAGCAATCCCCAGCCTCAGCTTCCCAGGTAGCTGGGATTACAGGCACCCATCACCACGCCCAGCTACATTTTTTTGGGAACTAGATCTCACTACGTGGTCCCCGCGGGACTCGAACTGCCCTGGCCCTGGCCACGGCTTCCTAGGCTGCCGCTTACAGGCGTGCACCACTGTGCCCCAGGCCAGCCCAGCTTTTTTTTTTTTTTGGCTATTGGTTGGTCCATTTTTCCTTTTTTTATTGAAGTAACACCGCGCTATTCCCCGACTAGCCCAGCTTGTGCAGAACACCCCTCATCCTGCCCCTGCCCCTCACCCCCAGCCACCAGCCCCAGCTGCTTTTCAGAGCCCAGCTCAGGCTCACTTCCTGCAGGGCACTGCCCCCCCCACCCCCCTGCTCAAGTTTCTGAATCATTGGACTTACCTGGCTTTTAACCACTTACCTGTGTTGGGGAGCACTCAGTTTCTGAGTCCGGCCCCACCACACATGTGTGACAGAACACCCCAGCGGGCAAGGGGCTGGAAACCTCGGCCATTGACCCAGCAGCCATTACTTGAGTGGCTACCTGGGAGCAGGTACGTCCCTCCAGGGACTGCAAGTCAGTGGCTGGAGAAACAAACTCCTTGCTCTGGGCTGACAGTCACCCTGCAGGGAGGCCAGGATGCCAGGCGAGCTCTCCACACCTCAGCCTGGTGGCTTCGAGCTCTTGGGCACGTGATCTGCAAGGTAACACGGGCCCAAGTCACCAGCAGGATCACCAGTGCTCTGCCTTCCCTGCCACTTCCCCTCAGACACCAGCACATTCCCTCCTATTGGTACCCAGGAAACATACACCCAGACGTCTAGCAGAAGCTGCCACGAAAGTCTTCTTGGGTACTTGCAGAGCTGGCCAGACCGTGGTGCAGTGGATTGGGGCCTGGAGCAGGGTTATGGGTGGGCGGCAAGCGAGGCTTCAGATGGGGGACAGTCTGTGTCTCGTGCTTGGTGCTGGAGGTGGGCAGATGAATTGGCAGGTGTTTTAGGGGTGGTTGTCTCCTCTCTGGCAGTGAGCGCTTTCCCAGTTGTCCTGCGTGGAACAGTGCACTTATTTTTGCCTGTCTATGGACAGAGAGAATAATGCTGGAAAGCCACAGGGGGTAAAAGACATTGCTGTGTGATGGAAAAAAATAGAAATCCCTGTTCTTGGGGAGTTTACTTTCACGTAGGAAGAGACGGGCAGGATGCACAACCTCGCCTGGGTAGCTGACATCATCGAGCGGCAAGTTACAGGGGCGATGGGGAGAAGGACAAGTGGGCTAGGGGGTGGGGGGGTGAGGGGGACGAGGTGGGAATGATGTGCAGGGTTAAGCAGGGCAGGGGGCTTCGCTGAAAAGGGAGGCACAAGCAAGGACTTGAAGGAAGCAAGGAGGTGGCCGAGAGCTTCTGGAACGTTTACATGCCCAGGCCCTGGCCCTGCCCGGTGGTCACTGGGTGAACAGCTGCACAGATGCACGTGGGGAAGGACAGATGGGCAATTGCCCCTCAGCTGTCAAGGTGCTGTCCAGCCGACACACTGTCACCTGAACTGCGGTCACGGCAGTGGTGCCTTCCCCCGAACCCCTCCCCTCCTTCTCACTGCTCAGCCAAAGCGAGCTTCGAGCTTTGGGAGTTGAGCCCATCTGGACCCTGAGCTCATCACAAAGGTGTCAGACACCTGCCAGGGGCTGACTAGGATCCCAAACTTCAGTCCACCCAGGGAGATTAGCTGCTTGGTGACAATTAACTGGTGCAAGAGGGGTTTGACCTCAACTATGTCAGAGAGGAGAGAAGACTTGAACCTTGAACCTTGAACCTCTCTCCTGATGCTGATCAAGGAGCCGCGCTAGGGGGCGGCAGTTTCTACCCTAAGTGCTGAAGGTGTTCCTTGCACCCCCACTTAGTGCTGGTTGGACCCTCAGGGGTCAGCCTGACCTTTTTGCTGTTAGGGGTCACGTGTGGAATAAAAAAAAATGAGACAGAAGAGATTGAGAGCGATCTGTGAGGCCAGCCCACAGAACGGGGATCCGGGGAAGCATGTCCAGGTCCAACTTCAATGAAGTTGTGAAGCCCCTTATGTACCCCAGCAAGGAAATGTCACAATGACACAATGAGGAAGTAGCAAAGTGCAGGTGACATACAGTAGGGAGAATGTGGGGAACAGTATTACTAATAGGTCATATGTCTCTTGGGACATTCCAAAGAGATTGGAAGCCGGGTTACAGTAAGAGACGTGCTGTTGCCCACCCTCTAGTGTGCCAGAGGGGGCTAGCGAGATAGGTGTTCCTCTTAGCTGAAGCTCCATCTCTCTACCTGCTCCCACATTCTACGTTTCGCCATGACCATTTGTCCCCATGGTCCTATTTCAGTGCCCCAGCCCACACTCACCATCATTCTTCAACATCTGTCTCTTCCCCACTTCGACACAGGGAAGTGGGGTTCTAGAGAGGTGAATTGGGGCCCAGTGTAGCAGCTAATCTTGAGCTAAAGGCAGCCTCTTCAGCCATCACCGGTGGGTGGTCAGTGAAGGGGAGGACCAAAGCTTTCACTGAAGAGGCTTCGAGAGAGAAGATGCCTTGGGCCCATGGGAGCAACGGAAGGGACCCCTGCCAGCTGACATCCTCCTGCCAGTGCACCGAGGCTGATGCTCCACCTGCAGCCCATGTCTTCGGTGGCTCTTGCTCAAACAGGTGATTCCTCTCTTTTTAATTTTAAACTGTAAATTATTAAAGAGGTAATACATGCACATGGCTTGAAAAATAGTACAAAATGTTCCTTGGTTAAAAAAAAAAAACAGTAAGTCTCCTGTGCCCTGGAGCAGTACCCAGCATGCTGTAGCAGGCACGCAGGTGGGATGTCTCTGTTACAAACCCCTCCTGTAACCCCGAGACAGGCATGGGCTGCTCGCTGGAGTATGCACTCATCACTCTGCACTCATTTTCCAGCCAGAGTCCTTCAAGGACAAGATTCTGGGCGGCCGCCATTACCTGTTTTGCTTGCCTCCTTCCAGACCTGGCTGAAAGTGTGTGTCAGGATATTGTGTCTAATTAGATAGATTTCATCTCTTGGGCTAGAGACACAAATGGCAACATACTATTACATTGTTCTGCACCAAAGAAGAACTTTCAGACCTTCATTCTCTTTGATGGCTGGATATGAATGTGCTAAAACTTATGTAACCAGTCCCCTACTGATGATATTGAGGTTGTGGCTACTGTATCATAGTCATCTGCAAACAAGGAAGTGTTGACTGTGCACATTTCAACAATAACTGCAGGATCATTTCCTAAAAAGTAAATTTGCCATCAAACAGTACGTTCGCTTACAAAGTAATAGCTGTTATTAAACTGTCTTCCCAAGCAGTCTTATCCCATGCCACAGTGAATGAGTGTCTTTTCCCCAAAACCCTAGAGAGGCGAGGAATTCATAGGGACACTTTGGAGAGATGGACGAGGAAGTTGCTGACTGGTTATGTAACCCTCAACACTAATAAGAAGGGCCAGGGACCCAAGTGGTTTAAAACCAGGACTTTGAGGTCAAACAGCACGAGATTTGAAACAGCTCTGATACTTGTCCACATGGAGTCTACCAAATACCTTGGGGGGAGGGGGAGTGTTCAGTTTCCTAACATACAAAGTTGAAATTAAAAATCCTACCCATGTAAGTGATTATGAAGCCAGGACCCCAATATGGGCAGTATTAAAATTCAGACACTGATGCCATTAGCTGTGTCTGAAAAACATAGAGGTAAAAGAGGCTTAAACAAGAAGAGTGCATTTACTTATTGCAAATTCCTGGGGTGAACCTGGAAGAGAGAATATCACCTAGACAGTGTTTAGAGGGAAACTGGAGCCTTTGACTTTTAGAAAGAAAAAAAGGAGATAAAAAAGAAAGGAGCAGAGACAAGAGACAGCCTTTTGGGGAGAGGAGAGACTAGAATGGCAGGTGGATAAAGAGTAGCCCGAATGACCAGCTGGACAGAAGTCCCCTGAAGAGTGAGCTGGAGGTGGCAAGGAGCCACGGTGGCTGGCAGACGAGTGGCCGGTGTGGAGAGTGTGGCACTGCAGCAAGGTGGCAGAGTGAGCTGGAACCTGGAGATGGCCAGGGATTTAGAAAGCTGATTCGTGCATCAGCAATTGTGGAAGAAGTTCGGAGCACCTTGGAGAAGCGAAGCAGGTCGCAACACTGGAGAGAGAAGAAGCAAAGAGAAGATGCTGGAGAAAGACAGGACTTGGCGGAGTGCCTGCCTCTCAGGTGTGGCAAGGCAAAGGGGCACCGTCATGGACATGTGTTTTCGGGACCTTTGGGACCGAAAATGGTGACTGGGGTGAGATAACTGTCACTTGTGGCTTTGAGGACGTTTTGTTTTCCCTATTAATATTCTCCTGTAAATAAACCCTGTTGTTAAACTGCATTTTTGACTGGCAACTGCTAGGTGCGGGTGGTACGAACCTGAAGGAACCTGGGTGGCAGAAACCGCATTTTAAATGTGGCTTGTTTGTGGGTGGCTTCCGCCTAATTTTGACCCTATTTCAATTATAAAGAGTCCATAATAAAGTTTAAATTACATAAGATGAATACATTCTAGCACGCTGTTTTCAGTAACAATACTGCATCATGCTCTTAAAAATCTGTTAAGGTGCTGGGCACAGTGGCGCATGCCTGTAAGCAGCAGCCTAGGAAGCCATGGGGGGACCAGGGACCGCTCGGGGCAACATAGTGAGACCTAGTTCAAAAAAATTAGCTGGGTGTGGTGGCACATGCCTGTAATCCCAGCTACCTGGGAAGCTGAGGCTGGGGATCACTTGAATCTGTGGTACCCCAGGCAACATGATCCTACGGCTCCATGGGCAAAAATAACGAGGCCTAGTCTCAAAAAAAAAAATCTATTAAGGTGATTTTTTTAACTTTTTCTTACTGGCCGGGCACAGTGGCTCGTGCCTGTAAGCTTCAGCCTATGAAGCGGCCGGGGCTACGGATCGCAGTTCGAGTCCCAGCCGGGGCTTGTAGTGAGACCAAGTTCCAAAAAAATAGCTGGGCATGGTGGCGCACGCCTGTCATCCCAGCTACCTGGGAAGCGGAGGCTGAGGATTGCTTGAGTCTGTGGTACCCCGGGCAACAAGA
>PVHY01032750.1:0-11650 GCA_004024945.1 Uropsilus gracilis
TTTTTTTGAGACTAGGTCTCGCTATTTTTGCCCGTGGACCCGCAGGCTCTCATTGCCCGGGGTACCACAGACTCAAGCCATCCCCAGCCTCAGCTTCCCAGGTAGCTGGGATTACAGGTGCGCACCACCACGCCCAGCTATTTTTTTTGGAACTAGGTTTCACTACAGGCCCCAGGCGGGACTCGAACCGCAATCCCTAGCCCCCGCCGCTTCATAGGCTGAAGCTTACAAGCACGAGCCACCGTGCCCGGCCTAGCCTTCCCTGGACTTCCTAACAATGCTAGAACAACAGTGACCTCAACGGGATCCCTTTCTGTCCTTCCTCTTCTCCAGCCCATTACCAGCACTTCAGCTAAAGAGGTTCAGTAGAAATGTGGAGTTCAATCCTATCGTAGTAAATGCCAAAGCCCAAATATGCTACAAAAATTTGCTTTAAGTCTACTGCTCCCTCCCTTCCCTATCATCTTCCATTGTGCTGGCTTTTTGATCTAATACACATGTTCTATTACTGCCTCAGGGCCTTTAAACTTCCTCCACTTGCTTTTTCTTTTCCAAAATTCTGACATACCACAAGATGTATGAACCTTGAAGTCATTATGCTAAGTGAAATAAGGCAGACACACCACACACACACACACACACACACACACACACACAAATATTTCACTATGTGAGGTATCTAGCATATTCAAGATCATACAGAAAAAGTAGAATATAGGTTGCTAGGATCTAAGTAGGGTAGACCCTCAGTTCATTAATGGGTACACTTTCAGCTGGAGAACAAAGAAGAGTTTCATAGATGGGTGATGGTGTTGGTAACATATAAAAACCCACTTGTACACCTACAAATGGTTAACTTGCTAAATACTATGTTTTCCTACTTGAAACAATAAAGGTAGCCAGTTATAAAATCAACGCACAGAAGTCAGTAGCTTTCCTATATGCAAAATGTCAAATAGAAGAAGAAATTTTTAAAAAATCCTATTTACCATTGCACACAAAAAAATTAAATACCTGGGAATAAACCTAACAAAATGTGAAGGAACGATACAAAGAAAACTTTAAAATGCTGCCAAAAGAGATAGAAGAAGACATAAGGAAATGGAAAGACATTCCATTAGATTGGAATGTCATAGATTGGAAGTATTATCATCAAAATGGCCATCCTACCAAAAGCAATCTACAGATTTAATGCAATCACTATAAAAACCCAATGACCTTCTTTAAAGAGATAGAATATAAACTACTGAAATTCATATGGAATAACAAAAGACCTTGAATATCAAAAAGCCTCCCAACCAAAAAAAAGAGAGAAAACAGGTATTACTATTCCAGACTTCAAAATATACTAAAAACCATAATCATTAAAACAGCTTTATACTGGTACAAAAACAGACAAGCAGACCAATGGAACAGAATTGAGTGCCCTGAAATAAAATCACACATATATCATCAACTAATCTTTGACAAAGGAGTGAAAAACTTACATCGGCGCAAGGACAGCCTCTTCAATAAATGTGCTGGGAAAACTGGGCCAAGACATGCAAAAAAATGAACCAAGAAACCTCCTTAACACCTTTTACAAAAACCAACTCAAAATGGATAAAAGACTTGGATGTAAGACCCGAAACCATAATATACATAGAGGAAAACCTGGACAAAACCCTCCATGAGTTACAATTCAGAAATTCATTTCTGGACACATCCACAGCCGGTAAAAAAAAAAAAAAAAATGAAGGAAAACATAAACTGCTGGGACTACATCAAACTAAAAAGCTTCTGTATAGCAAAAGAGACAAGAGAGGAAAAAAAAGAAACTCAACTGAGTGGGAAAAAAATTTTGCCCTCCATACAAGTGATAAGGGTCTGAAAACAAAGATATACAAATAACTCACACAGCTTAACAAAAACAAAGCAAAAAAAAAAAAAAAAAGTTTAAAAATGGGGAGAACTAAAAAGACACTTCTCCAAAGAGCAAATACAAATAGCCAACAGGCACATGGAAAAAATGCTCAACCATCACTAGCAATCAGGGAAATGCAAATCAAAACCACAATGAGATACCACTTTACGCTAGTAAGAATGGTCAGCATCCAAAAAATAGGCAACTACAAGTGCTGGTGTGGATTTGGAGAGAAAGGAACACTCTTACACTGATGGTGAGAATGTAAACTGGTTCACCCATCTATGGAAAGCTGTGTGGAGGACCCTCAAACTAATGAAAACGGAACTACCATTTGACCTAGCAATCGCTCTTCTGGGAATCCTCCTAAAGGAGACCTCAATGTGTGTACAAAGGGACACCTGTGCTCGGATGTTTACTGCAGCACTATTTATAACTGCAAGGACATGGAAACAACCCAAATGTCCCAAGACAGATGAATGGATGAAAAAGATGTGGTATATATATATGGAATATTACTCATCAATTAAAAATGTACTTACAAGAAATCATGGAATATTACTCATCAATTAAAAATGTACTTAGAAGAAATCATGTTAGCAGAAACAAGTCAGAAAGAAAAAGACAAAAACCAAATGGTTTCACTAATGTGTGGGACATAGGAAAAATAAACAAAAGGCCAGGAGGAAAAGTTAAAACAAGCTAACAACCAAAGTGAAGTACACAAGCCCGGCTTGTGGGGAGGGGAGCGGGGAGAGGGTGGAAAAACAGGGAGGGGAGAAGGTGGGAGGTGGGTGAACCCCAGGGATTACAAAGATGTGAAATATATATATAAATTAGTAAAATAAATAAATATTGTTTTCACACACTTACATGCACCCCTTCTTGTTTTTCCACCCGCAGGGAATGAGAGGGAGAGGAAGGGACGTGGCTAGGTGCCCAGTCTGAAATGCATGAGCCCCGAGACTGTTTGGGAGGGACTCCACGGGGTCAGAGAGATAGCCACTGGGCTCAGAGCAGGAGGTCTCCCTGGCTGGAGTGGGGCTCAAGTATTGGAGCAGAGTCCTGCTCCTGGATTAACCCCTGGTCTATGCTAAGAGCTGCAAAAACTGTCTCCATGAATTCAGCAACTCAGTCTTCCACATCCCTCACCTCCACCTCTGCCAATCTGGGCACCTTGGAAAGCAGGTGGGCCAACCTGCAGGCCCTCCAGCTGCACGGTCCTATCAGTCCTGTCCTGTTGTCATTCAGTCTCCACCCCCAGCAACAGAAGCTAGAACAGGAGGGTAAAGGCCATCAGACTAGGAGGACCTGTTTTATGAAAGATCCGCAGAGTCCTGGTCCCAGGCAACGTGGGGGGGAGGGTGTCCTAGGTTAGTCACCATGCTGGATGCCATCAGGGCTGCAGGAATGGAGTCTGATGGGGAGGGAGACCAATATCCATGGCCCCCTCTAGTCCTAGCAGCTCTCTTCAGTGCCCAGTCTGTGCCCTAGAACAAGAGCAAGCTATGTGTCCCAAACAAGATGAATCCAGACAACCCCCATGTAGGCTCCAAAAAATTGACCTTTTCTTCATTAACAGGTGGAAAGTGATATGCCAGAAGCCTTGTTTCTGCTACCTCCATCTGTACCTGAGGAAATCTCTACAACTGGGCCGAACAGCTGCTCACTTGAGGCCCCACCACCCCAGTCACAATAGCTGGGGAAGAATATAGTCTCCTGGTCCCAGGACCCTTTCCCCAACACGCCTTTTCCAGTGCTCAAGTCTGGGAATAAGTATCTCTATTGAATGTATTATTCCTGGTCCTACTGTAGTCCTTCTCCTTGTGACATCCTGCCTAGCTGCTGCTTTCTGTACCTTGACCCTACACAGCCAGGTCCAGGTGAACAGACTAAAACCTGGACCCCTTGCCAGCCTGCAGAATGCACTATCTCACTTAATTACAGCTCTATGAAGTAGTTACTGTTATTATTCCCATTTTTACTGATGAAGAAACTAAAGCTCAGAAAAATTGTGTAACTTGCCCAAAGTCATAAAACTAGTTGTGTTGAAGGTAGATTTCAAACCCATGTTCTGGTTTGGGGAACCCATGTTCCTAAATTCTCTGGTCTGCAGAATAACACCTCACGCCCTTCACCACTGACCAGCTTCTGAGTACTGCTCTCCTAGCTGCAAGCCTGAAACACATAGCTGGACAACTTTGTTTAAACCCTGTTTTGCCTCACTTACCTCTCCCATCACCTCCTTCTTTCACTTGCCAAAGAAACTCAACTGCAGGTCATCCTATCAGCCTGCCTGAAAAAGGGATCTTTTGCAGTGCCTTGGACCATGGCATCTATCCCAAATGCCTTCCCAACCTTATGCTCTATTGCTTCTGAGATTTTGACTCACATTCTTCACAGTTTTTGTATATGCCCTTTCCCCTCCCTGGAATGCCCTTCCAAAACCACCAACAGACTCCAGCTGAAGTCCTAAAAGATGTCTAATTTTCTCAACCCAGTGACCTCACACAATTCTGAACCTAAGGCCAGAAATGCCCCCTGAAAACTCCTCTGACCCAACACCCAGTCACAACCCAGTCACAACGTGGAAGAGTAGGTAGGGCTTGCATTCTAGTTATTTTAGGGCCCAAAGGATGAGAGCAGCTGTTCCTTTCAGGTCCTGAGACTGGGTCTGTTGAAAGAGAAAGGAGTAGAAGAAAGAGAGGTGAAATTGAAAGGTTGCCTAAAATAAAGGAGAAGCTACCCTGGGTGCCATATAGATGGTTTATCTTACTATAACATCAACTTCTCTGGGAGTGAAAATCTGTAACTTAAAGCATCCTAATATTTTTTTAGTTTTAGAGGAACGTTAGGACTTAAAATCAAAAGTCTCCAGAATTTTTAACGCTAAAACATGATATTGGTAAGAAAGTCCAAGCTTAGGGAAGAATATTGGCTGTCCTCCCCCAAAAGGAACTGATTCCCTGTGCTCTGAAGTTAAGCAAAGAGCTCCCCTCCCCCATGAGCCTGGCACTGAATGAAGGCAGTTATTGTGATTTCCGGGTGCTGGGGAAAGAGGTTCAGTGTCCAAGGGTGCGACTCTGTCAGAGACCTTGGGAAGAAGCAGTCGGAAATTCTCGCTGAACTCCGGCGACAGGGGCCAGGCGGGCGGTCCTGAGTGTCAGAGGCAGAGTCGCTGAGCCCGCCCGCCCGTCTAGGCCCCGCCCCCATTAGCTCCGCCCCCATAGGCCCCGCCCCCCATCTCGCCGCGTGGTTCTCAAGTCTCGCTTTTCAGACCCCTGTGGTCGGGAGTCGGCTTCAGCTTAGGGTGGGGACGCGGGGAGAACCTCGAGTCCCTAAGGGGTTGGTCTCCGACTTCTTCCCGAAAAGGTGTTCTGCTAGCAAGACTGAACTCCACCGGCTTCCGACGACAATCCTGGGACAGAGCGTCTCGGAGGCCTGAGCTACAATTAGCCCCAGGGGAAGGAGAGCAGGGGTCGCCATCCGTACCGCCATGGCCACGCACGCTCGCCGTCTGTGTCATATTGCCTTCCACGTGCCTACGGGACAGCCCCTCGCCCAGGATCTGCAGCGTCTCTTCGGTTTCCAGCCCTTGGCGGCGCGGGAGGCGGACGGCTGGAGGCAGCTAGCCCTGCGCAGCGGGGACGCTGTCTTTTTGGTGAACGAGGGCGCCGGACCCACCGAGCCGCTCTACGGACTGGACCAGCGTCATGCGGTGCCCAGCGCCACGAACCTGTGTTTCGAAGTGACTGATGCGGGCGCTGCCGCCAGAGTGTTGGCCTCGCAGGGCTGCAGCCTGCTGGTGCCCCCAGTTAAAGTGCGGGATGGGCGGGACCATGCCACTTACACTGTGATCAGTTCTCCCGCTGGCAACCTCAGCCTGACGCTGTTGGAACGTGCCAGCTTCTGTGGGCCCTTCCTGCCTGGTTTCGGACCAGTACACTCGGTAGCCAGCCCGGGCTGGGTCAGCCATGTGGACCACCTGACCCTGGCCTGCACCCCTGGCAGCTCCCCAGCACTGATGCGTTGGTTCTGCGACTGTCTAGGCTTCCACCACTTGCCACTCAGCCCAGGTGAGGATCCTGAGCAGGGCCTCGAGGTCCCAGTAGGTTCAGGAGGTCTGAGGCTCACCGCCTTGCAAGCCCCTGTAGGCAATGATGTCCCCACTCTTGTGCTTGCAGAGTCCTTGAAGGGGGCGACTAGTGAACAGGACCAGGTGGAGCAGTTCCTGTTCCGGCACAGGGGACCGGGACTGCAGCACGTGGGGCTGTACACACCTAACATTATGGAAGCCACTGAGGGGGTGGTCCAGGCTGGGGGCCAGCTCCTAACTCCACCTGAAGCCTACTATCAGCAGCCGGGCAAAGACAGACAGATCAGAGCAGCAGGGCTGGAACCTAGCCTGCTGGCCAGACAGGGAATCCTGCTGGATGGTGATAAAGACCAGTTTCTGCTTCAGGTCTTCACCAAATCTCTCTTTGCAGAGGATACCTTCTTTCTAGAGCTGATTCAGAGGCAGGGAGCCACAGGCTTTGGCCAGGGCAATATCCGGGCCCTGTGGCAGTCTGTGCAGGAGCAAGCTGCCAGAAGTCAGCAAGCCTAAGGAGCTCCAGAGCTGGATGCAGCCCTGAACTGAGAAACATCTGCAAAGATCTGAAGTGAAAGGCTATATCCCCAGGTGTAGCTTCTGTTTAGTACCTCCCAGAAGTTGAATCCGTCATTGGAGTTCAGAGTTGGGATTCCTTAAAGCTGTGAAACATTTCTGACATGATCTGTATCTAATGTGCAAGATATAAAGTACCTTCTATGCAAGATTGAAAGAATGACACTATTAAGAACTAGAGCCTAATATTGTTGAAGTTTCCTTGTGTACTTTTGATTCCATTTCTCTTTGCCACTCCTAATTTTATGATTAACCCTTGCTTTTCTGTATTGTTTCACTACTTATATATTTCTAAATAAATGGTTTATTATTTGGGGTAGAAATATAAGACAAAACAAATCTTCCTCTGTGCTTTCCCTCTCCTTAGGGAGCAGCCACTCCAGGTGGGAAGGGCTGGGCCAGAACTGAGACCAACCACCTGCTCTGCTCTAGGGAAATAGCACTGCTCCAGTCAGAGCAGGCCACAGACCTCCACAAGAGTATTAGGTGTCAATCTCTGACCAGGGCTCCCTGCAGCTGCCTTCTCCCTTTCATGAGGGGCAGGAAAGGACAGTAACTCTGGACACAACACCTCCTCCTCCATTTCTCCAGGGTTGGCTAGAAGGTCAGCCAGTGCATGGTAAGACCAAGCAGGACTTTCTGGTACTTCAGAGGTGAGGAGTGCAGGGGCTAGGGAGAGGGTGAGAAGTGTCCAAAACAACTACAAACATAGACACTTTATTAAAAAAATGAGAGTCTCAGGGGTTGGGATCTTGCAGATGCATCACTGGACCACACTGTTGAGGTTAGCTGCTTCAGTGGGGACGTGGGGCCGAAAGAAACCATCCAGGACTTGCTGGCCTGGACTGGGCTTCTTCCGACTGGATGGAGTGGACACCCGGGATCTTTTGGAGCCCTGTGTGCAGAAATCAAAGGAAGGAGACACTGAGAGGGTAGCAGAGAATCCTCTTCTTTCACCTCTTGATCTATTTTGCTTAGATCCTAGCCTGGAATGTTTAAAATTTCCAACTTGTCTTAGATCAAGTCTCTAAAGGCAGTCCAATGTAATTTCCCTAAAACGCGCACCTGACTCTGATCAGTGATTTGTTGTTCACAACCCTAACTGGCCTGGGCAGGCCCTGCTGCCTGCTCCAGCTAAACCAACCACTCCCAGCATATGGAACTCACAGTACTACCTCAAATTTCACTATTACCTCTCCTTATACTACTCTTGAGTTCAAAAAGAACATATGTTGATTTCCCTTCTGAACCTGAAGAAGAACAATTCATTTCTAAGACCCAGATTATCAGCCTTTCCTGAACCTTTCCTCCGGGGATAGAAGTCAGCCCTCTTCCTCATATCCCACAAAATCTAGTCCAAACATTTCACACACCTGTGATGCTACAACCCTTTGTTTTTGTTCTCTCCCCAGTCTTGAACAGATTGGAAAGATCTCCAAGTCAAGAATTATTTCTTCCCTCCAAGTAAATCCTGGCACAAAGAATGTTCACCCAAATGAGTCATTTAACTCATTTAAACCCATGGGTTTAGGATTAGAGAGAGGGAGTTGGGTGAGGGCCCAGGGCTCACCTTGCAGGTCCCTGGCTGCTGGCCCTCGTACACGCGGAACACCTAGACAAGAAGGAGGCAAAGGAATGGCTGGCATCTTCTCCACCCCCCCCCAAAAGCCAGACTCCTCTGTTCTAGTCTCAATTTCATGCCCCAGCACTTTTGTTTAAAGTATGCATTTTTCCCTCTTCACAGTTACATAGTTAGGTTCACACAGGACATGTAGACAGAAACGCAACAAAGGTAGTGCCTTCTTCATGGCGGTGGAGACAGCTGCTGTGTGAAACTCATCCCGGGTCAGCCAGCGAGCACCAGGTGGTGTGATGGTCACAGGGTTCTGCCTTTCCAGGGCCAGACCGTACACTTGATATGTCAGCTTGATGTGAGAAAAGGTGTGGACCACCTGGAGGGAGGTGAAATGGGCCTGTACATGTGGCTACAAAAATAATTCCTGGAGAGTCTCACTCAGTCCTAGCATTATCAATAAACATATCCTAAGAATCTCATCTTTACTCTGAGAGCAAGGATGATCTCACCCTTCCTTGTCTCCCCTTTCTGTCCTTAATGCCTCAGAACTTAAAACACAGGATAAATATTCAGTCTGCTCCATTACTCTTTAGATTTACAACTGTGTAAATTCCCCCAAATATATGTTAATGAATTATTTTTCTGTTGCTTAAGAAAAAAGGTCACAATTCCTGGTCTCTTCAGTGCTCACTCACCTGCCCAAGGTGTTGGAGGCGAGTGGTTGGGAGAGGCCCAGCCCAGCTCTGTAATTTCTGCAGCAAGGCCTTGCGAAGACTCTGCCCTGAGGGCTCCCCAGTCACTGATGGGAACTCCCATAGTCCTGCCAAAAGACCTAAGAAGAAAGGCAACTCAGTGCAGAGTAGGCCTTAATGGCTGACCCCTCATTTCACCCTTGTTGTTCATGCCACCAGCCCCCACTCCCAGGATTCAGATACCTGAGTTGGGCCTCTGCACCATGAGAATTCGAGCACCCCCAGGGGCCCTGGGTTGCTCCAGAACACAAGTGGCAGAACATTCCTCCCTGGGGGGTCTGCGATTGGTCTTTCTGGGAAAGTTGGCTACTCCCAGGGTCTCATCCCAGGGTCCTGTGGGAGGTGCACACAGCTGGCACTGTTCAGTCTTGGGAGCTGGAAAGAGATCCCCAAGTCCCAGTCAGGCCACATGGGCTTAAGTGACAAGATGAAAGCAGGCCTTGCTTGACTCAGGTGTACAGAATCTTACTCCAGGTGTAGAACAGGCTGGAATGAAGCTTTCCCAGGCAGCTCCTTCACAGCATAGGGAAGGGCTAGGGATAGTACTCACCACACTCCTCTACATCAAGACTGCTCAGTAGACATGGTGAGGCTGAGAGCTGTTCCTTTTCTACCTGAGAAGCGGAGGGCAGAATGTCATGGTGCAGGAATCACTCCTGAGGAACCTGATGCCCTTACCCACATGTCTCACCCTCTCATACGCATGGCATAGCCTCTGTACAGGGCACTGGCTGCAGAGTGGGTGATGTGGGGTGCACACAGTGGCCCCAAGCTCCATGGCTGCTTGGTTAAAGTCTCCTGGTCGGGCTGGATCCACTAGCTGCTCGGCTAAACTCCTATAAGAAGGGAACATTGTGAGCCAAAGCCCTATTTGAAACACCTTTCTCAATCTCCCTCATTACACCATTATCCTACCAGAGCTGCTGGGATACAAGGGTGCTGCTGGGATCAGCACCAATGGCTCGGACACGGCACAGCACTCGTACAACATTCCCATCCACCACACCGGTTGCCTGGCACAGAGGAGTTCAGGAGTCAGCCTAGTTTGTCAGGAATGCAGCAGATGCCCAAGGTGGCAGTAGGCAATGGAGCTCACCTGGCCAAAAGCTATGGATGCAATGGCTCTGGCTGTGTACCGTCCCACACCAGGTAGGAGCCGTTCCAGGGTCTCTGCTGTACGTGGCATATGGCCCCCTAACTCCTCTACCACCTGATTAGGGTGGGAAGGCTCAAAGCTGTAAGATACCCAAGGGCACTGGGATCTCCCCCTTCCTACTGCCCTCTTACCTTCCGTGCTCCTTCCTGCAGTCGTCGACCTCGAGAGTAGTAGCCCAGGCCAGCCCAGAGCTGGTTCACTTCCTGTGGACAGGGTTAGAAGTCAAATCAGTGGTGAGCCCTCAGTTGTTCCTATTCCCTCTATAGTAGGATGGTTCTCACCTCCAGGGAAGCATTAGCCAGGTCCTGCAGTGTTGGCCACTTCTATAGTCGAAAGGCAGGCAAAAAGAGATGAAGTGAAGGGTGAGGTAATTCGAAAAAATCTTCTTTACATGTACCCCAAAGGACAGGCACTTATATGGGGTCTGGCCCGTAACCCTCCCCTTCCCCAAAGTCACCTGCATCCATCGGTTATAATAGTCAATTACGGTGGCAACTTGGGTCTGCTGCAACATGACCTCTGAGACCCACACTAGGGGAGAAGAGTTGGCATGAGGGCACTACTTACCTGCCCTGCTCCCAGCCCTCAGACCTCAGATGTGAAAGTATCTGCGCAAGGTAGTCATGCCCTCAGGAAACGTACTCACCAGCATATGCCCGCCTGTCCAGGTCCACCTCACCCTCTGCCTGCCAGTGCAATCCCAGAAAGGGAGTCAGTGTAGAAGGGGTTGGGCACCAGTCTCCCACCCCACCATCCCTGTCCTTTGCCTGCCTACCCGCCTTCTCCAGGGTAGGTCTCGCTTCTTTCGGTCGTACCAGTTCAGCAAACTCCCCCGGAAGACTGTAACCTCAGCTGAGTCTCTGAATAGGTGGTATGGGGAGATGGGGGCCTGCACCTCTTCCTGCTGCCCGGCAAGGCCTGCTGGAGTCTCAGAAAAATCAGGGATCACTCTTGCATAGACTGCATATCAGGGGCCTGGGGCACTGCAGTCAGGTTGTGGTTTACTCCCACCCTAAACCCTTGTGTAAGCTATGGAGCTGGTGACAGACCAGAGCTCTTTAGCTATGTGTAGCCTCAGCCAAGGTTCTGGTCTTAATTTTCTCAGGTTCCTTTATCTCTGTATCATAATGAAAACCCAAAAGTTTCAGTCAAGTGGATCATATACTTGTGTAGGGTTTCTTGTTTACAAAATACTTTTAGGCTGATAATCTAATATGATCTTGAGGAAGGAATGCACAGAGCACTGCTCCACTCGCTAGTAAGAAGGCAGCCATTCAACCCAGCCTGTCGCACTCTTTTCAGGGTTTGGGGAACATGAGGTGGATGGGGGGGCACTTCATGCCAGGGAGGCGGGGAGCTGCCACTGTACCATGAGGTGACCGGGGGAGGTGGGGGCAACCCCGTCCATACAACTGGTTCAGCCATGCTGCCGGGTCCTGAGCCCTCAGCCACACAGCCTGCCATGCTCCTTTCATGGTTCAGAAAACACGAGGTGGGGGGGGCCCCACCGCATGCCAGGGTGGCAGGGAGCGGCTGGGGGCACCCCCCAGCTGATAGGGTGTGCCCCCCCCCCCCATTGTCTCCTGTTTAAGATTGC
>PVHY01032751.1:0-11628 GCA_004024945.1 Uropsilus gracilis
GGAGGTAAACAACAGGCCAAACAACCAACAACTGAACATCAACTTAACCAACCAACAATTTGCAGAAAAATGGGAGAAGGAGTGACTGAAGGGGGGATACAGAGGGGGGATATGGAGGGAGGAGGAGGGATCAATTTATGCACAATTGTGACAAATCAATAAAAAATAAAAATTAAAAAAAGAATGATATTTGAAATTTCCTTTCTTGTTTAGTCAGTAATTTTTCCGTATAACTTTGAGAGAAAAAAAATCACTTTTTTTTTTACCAATATCTGCTAAAAATATCACTTTATTTCATTATTTCTGCCCCATGAACAATGACTGTCAGAGTACAGAAAAATAATTTGGTATATAGAGTGTATATTTTTCTAGTGGTTCATTTTGCTGATTCAGCAAGCTTGCTTGATAAGTGCCTATTTCCTGTTTGCACATTCCACAGTTCAGTTCTATAAGTAATCTACATGAGATATCCTAATATCATAAGTTATTTATAAAGTACACCAAAGCACATTTTTTCCTTATATTTATTCATTAACTTAGCCACTAGAGGGAAATAAAACACATAATCCCTATGGATTATGTGGCTAGGTCTTTAGTAATACACTAAATTAATATTTATTCTAACAGTGATGTCCTTCTTTCAGAGTCAAAGCTGAGACAAGAGATAGCATTCTTTAAATTGTGTGATTTTCAGTTTGCTAATCACCAACAATTTCAATTTGAATGTTGAGAGCTAAAAAAAGGGAAAAAGAAATGCAGTACATAAATGCTCCTTTTACAAAAATGAGGAAGACATCTCTTATAATGTGCTATGAAATACACACAATCCTTTTACCTAGAAAAGTTTTCTGATTACTGGTTTAAATATTTAGTCTCAAGCATGAGAATAATATTGTTTCCAAATAGTTAGTCTTTAGTCCACACATTTTTTTATATGTGATATTGTTAACTGTTAACTAAAGGGTCAAATTAATAAAATGTCTTTGCCCTTCTGTTCCTTTCAAAGAAAGATTAAAAAGAATATAGATGATACAGTATGTTCCAGATAAATCAGGTTTTAAGAATTGCTGCACTATACTCAGCAAATTAAGATAGGAAAATGTAATTAAATCTTTTTTTAGATTTGGATGGGTAAGTGTACAGTAAAATATAGCAAATGAAAATAATTAGCAAATAAATATATACCACATTGACATGTATTTCTAAATACACTATTAAAATTATGATAATCCCTTCAATTTATTATAGGAGTTGGTGATTCTGAGGTTGTAATAATAACAATCCTTAACTAGTCCATTAGAGATACTCAACATGTTGAAATGCTAATAATAACTGATTATTTGCCTTTTACAAATATACAACTAGGTTGAAAACATACCAGTTGGTTGCTTCTCTTAACTAATCCATCAGCTAATGAGGTTCAGCACAAATATACATGCTTCAGCATAGTATTGCAAATTCCATCCAGTGGAATAAAGCAACAATGAATGAATAATGAATGAATGAAATTAAAGGTAAGAAGATTAGAAAGCAAAGAAATGAAACTATCCTTATTTACAGATAAAATGACTTTTCATGAAATAATTTCCAAGTACCCTAAGAAATAAAGGAGAAGAGAATAAGAAGAAATTCTAAAACTAGTGAGTTTACCATGGTCACAGGATATAGCATAAACACACAAATATCTACTGTTTTTCTGCATATAAGCACTGAACATGTGGAAACAAAAATAAAACATTACTATGTCATTTGCAATTGCCCTAAAAGTAAGATATCTAAAGCTAAATGTAGTAAATTTTGTAAGGGACTACTGTGTTTTAAACTTCATACAAATAAAGCAAGTATGTTTAAATAAGATATGCCGTGTTCATGTATTAGAAGACTCAACAAGGCAAACATAAAATTTTATTAAAATTGTTGTATAGATTTAATAAACTCCTATCAAAATCCTTGGAAGTTTCATTACAGAGATAGTCATAAATTTCTATAATTTATTTGGAAAGAAAAAGAAAATAGAATAACTAAAATAAGATCTTAAAAAAGAAAGTGAGTGAATTGCTGTACCTGAAACTGAGGTTTATTATGTAACTGACATTAGATGTAAAAAGGCAAAAGCCAACTAAACTTACAAAGGAAAAAGCTATATTTTAAATTGACTACAGTAGGGTCCTACTGCCTTCTGGCACTTGTTGCAAGACAACCTTTGTTAAAGGCAAACAAAATAGGATTTATTTACAAAAGGGAGAAAGAGTAAAGAAGCAAGAATCACTAAGACCACAATAGGCGTTTGGTGGTCTTATTACCCCCAGTCCAGTCTCAGTTCTAAACAAAGCTGAATGTGGATCCTTCAGCCACCTGGTCCTTAAAGATGGCATCTGTCTTCTCTTCTGCCTCAAGACTGAGGTGGGCATTTTATACTCAACAAAGGAACAAAGATGGCATCGTCGATCTGTCTCCTAGAGACATAGCTTTCAGCATCCTTTTCGCTCCAACCCTGCAGTGCCCTGATCCACCAAGGTGTACCAGAAACAGCGACAATAACAGCTTCAAGCACTTTGTGCTAAAAACAGCAGTATCCAAAAGGTGACAAATGTTCCCACAGCTTCAGGAGGCCTGGTCTGTGTCTCACAGCTACAGTAGCAGCTCCACAATACCTGCAAACTTCTCTCATCCAAGGCCAGCTAATGGCGATTTCCACATACTCTTGGAAAATCAACTGTGGGGAAGGGGGAAAAGCTGAAATTCTTCATCCCAAAATCCTGGGGGCTGCTAAAACCCCAACCACAGTATCCTTATCCACAATAGCTGAATACCCCATACTCCCCCTCAATCACCTTTTATTCTGTCCTGCCATACTCCACCCACCAGGGTAAAATGGCACTTCTCTAATTCAGCCAACTTACCCATTATCATAACTGTGATCATCAACACTGACACTGGCAGAAAAGACTGATAAGTGAAATAAAATTGAGAACATTGGGCTGGAGATGGAGACTCACAAGTATCTCCAACTGAATTAAACACAAAATAAAACACATTCAGTTGAATTATAGCAAGTTGTGCTGAAGTAATAAGATTCCCACAGAACTCTAGGCCCCCCAGATTTTGTCTTGAGTATACATTTTATTTAAGAATTAGATAATAGCACAATACTATCAAAGTAAAATAATATATAATATATTAGCATATTGATTATTTTATTATTATATACTTTATATATTAATATCATCTATATCTATTCACATACCTAGCCACTTACCCACCTACCTATGTAAATAGACATTATTAAATAACTACTTATATAGATTTGTATATAGTAGTTATTATTAAATAACTACTTATATAGATTTGTATGTCAATATAACTTTATTATCTCCATCTCTTTCCTATCTCTTTCTATCTTTAGTTCTCATCTCTACAGAAAGAAAGCATATTCCATAGACAAATGATAATGTCACCGATGAAAGATTCTGAATTATCTTTTTCTCTACTACTGGGGAAAAAAATAAATAATAAAATTGATAAAGAAACAAGTAAAGAGAATTATATTTACATCCACTTTTATCAGTGACTATTATTATAACTAATTTGTAAGTATTAGGCTAAAGTACTTATGCTCTAATCCAGGTTTATTATATTACATTTCTTTCAAAAGGTCCCAGATTCATTTTGGGGTAAAACTTCAAGCTTACAAGAATTACTAGTTGGTAATTTCCATCCCACCATGGGAAATTTTTTAAAAATTACTTTTGTTAAATATCAGTAACTATGTAGTCACATGAAGACTAGGTGTTACTTACAGTCCACAAAGCAAATTTGAATGCACAAGTAAAATAACTAAAATATTACATAGCATTTCACTTTACTCAGATACAATATAGTATTCCATTTTGTACAAACAGACTTGATTTACATCTTATTCAATCTGAATATAATGTTGTCCAATGTAGCTGACACACAAGGTCTAAGTGAGTGATTAGACAAATACAGACTTTAAAATCAACTTTGAAAGCTGACCGTCGATCTAAGGCATGTGGGGAAGGTGAGAGAGGGAGAAGTAGGGAGAGAGGAAAAGAGGAAAAGGAATGTACAATGGACTATAGTGGAGGGCTATGGGTGCTTTGTTGGTAGGAGAACTATAATAACCACACCTGAGAGGGGAAATCTTCTCTAGTGAAAAAATTAACAAGGGTGAAAATAAAGGTTATTAAAATATTGTATATAAAACAAATTTTTAAAAATACAAACCAGCTCCTCAAAAATGTGTAATCACAATGAACTATGAAGTTGTGTCACTAACTAGCCTATTATTTGGAAATTATATGTATTTCTACTTGTCTTCTTAGAAGGACTATTTTTCAGAGAAATTTTATGTTTGTGAGAGAATTGAGATGATGTCCAGAGGATTCTCATGTACCTGTATCCCTAACACAAACATAGCTTCCACCATTATCAGCATCACTTGCCAGAATAGTGAATTGTATATACTTTTTAATAAACATAAACCTACATTGCCCTATCTGATCACTCACAGTTCATAATTTATAGCAGAGTTTGTTCTTATTGTGCCTTCTGAGGGTTTGGAAAAATGTATAATGGACATAAATCCATAATTGTAATACCCAGAGTCTTTTTATGACTCTAAAAATCCTCTGTGCTCAGTCTACTCAACTCCTCCTTATTCCAACAGCTACTGATCTTTTAAGTTTTTTTCATTTTGTCTTTTCCAGACCATCATAAACCTAGAATCATAAAAGTCTTTTAGATTGGTTTCTATCGCTTCTTGGTCTTTTGGCTAAGATCAAGTGCAGATTGGTTTCTATTACACAGTAGTGTGAATTTAAAATCTCATGGTTTTTCATAATTGACATTTCTGTAGTGTTAAATAACATTCTATTGCCCTATTTGTTTACAAAGTAAAAATAAACGCAATGTTTATCCATTCACCTAATGAAAGACATCTTGGTTCCCCCCAAGTTTGGACAGTAATGAATAAAGCTATTATAAACATTTGCATGCAGATTTGTGACTGTACAGTTTTGCATTTCTACCAGCAAGATGTGAATTTCTATTGTTCCATTATCATCACCAGCTGCTTCATACTGTTTTAAACTGCATTATGGGGACATACTCTCTTGTACACAACTGGTAGAGGAATTGTAGTTAAGAATTTTGTCAAACAACAGTACAAGCTAAAAACAACCATGTGTAGCCCTTACCCACATTCACTTTTTTCTCTTACCCCAGTATCCTTCCCCAGGTAAAACTAAGTACAAATCTCATCAAGTTCCTGCACCTTGCTTAAAATTGGAATCTCCTCATCAATATGGCTATTGTTTCTTAGGTTCTAATAACCTATAACCTAGAATATACCTATAACCTAAAACATCTTCATCTCAGTGAAAAAATGCAGGAGTGCCTATGGGATTAAAAAGGATTTTAGTCCAAAGGGTCAAGGGAAGAGCATGAAGGACTCATCTGAAACACGTGTTAAAGTTAGCAGATGTGAATGTAAATGAAATCTTCCCCTACAGCCAACATGAAAATCCTGGTTTTACTTTCAGGAAAAGCATCATATATGTAACAGCTCATCGTCACTTTAAAATAAATCTTTGGGAAGGATATTCTATTGGCAAATTGAATGGATTTAGCAACTCATTCTTTTTTTAGCAACTCATTTTGAGTTGATGAAAGTTGAATTTATAAATTATTTCAGGGATTGAGCAATTACAGGCTATTATAGGCCATGCCTGGGTTTCATACTGGTAAGAGTTCTCTCAAGACTTTCAATCATTTGGTGGGTCTCTGAACACAGCCAGGATCTTATATCAAAATAATTTTTTTTTAATTTTAAGATTTTATTTCACTTACTAATCTCACAGGCTGTGGCCACTGCCTTAGTCAGAATTTGGGTTCTAATCTGGAAATTTATAATCCAAAATGTCAGTCTCCTGAGAGGAAAATTCTAAAAGTCCAAAATCCTAACAATCACCCTTAAAAATTCCAAGAAGAAAAAAGAGAGACCACATGGAGAAATTCTTTCAGAATCAATTCTAGGTCTTTGGATGGGTGTAGACAGAGACATGTACAAACATGAACATTTGCTGTGTTTGCACTGGAGAGTTCTCTCACAGTCTCTGAGGCTTGAACAAAGTATTAGGTGTCTTAACCTAACCAGTCAGGTGAGCATTTCATGGTTGCCTAAAAGATGTTGTCTTTGAAGTACCAACAAACCTCTCTGGTGTCTCCTTTTATGAGAAGTCACTTCATGTACCAAAATCCCTGAAGTCTCCCTGCATTGGGACAATCTCATAGAACACTTTCTTCAGCAACCAGAACACCATTAGCAAGGACCAAATCAACTGATTCCCACTAAGGTTTACCTCCCCACCCCCACTCCCCATGGAGATTTTGGGTTTTGTGATTTCAGCACTCAAGATTTCCATCATTTGAGTTTGGGATTTTACCCATAAGATTCTGGGCTCATGATGATCTATTGGGATTATAGTGCCTCCAGTTTCGAGATGCTTGTTTTCACCTTTCTTCTACCTGTATTTGATGACACCTTTGAGTTTTCCACAATGCATGGTAGCTTTGTTGTTTCTTTCTACCATTTTCACTGGCAAAAAAAATTCTTGATGGATTGTATAAGTACTAACCAGCCCAACTGTGCTTAGCTTCTAAATGCAGTTGTCTTCAGGGTGGTGTCACTTATTTGAAGAATATAGGAAAGTAAAGATAGATCAGATAAAGCCAAAATAACCCTTGAAATTTGATGGTGGAATAGGAGACAACCAGAGCAGGAAGGGACAGAAGATAGACAGGGACAAAAACAAAACAACGAAGAGAGGGAGCACAAGGGTGTATGGTGGTGAACTGTGGGTTCTTGGGTGGGTGCCTCATGGCAACAATGCTAGAAGGAGGGATTTGATACTCTATTAGGGAAAGTGTTGTAAACCAATATTTATGCAATAAAATATTTAATTTTTAAAAAGTTCCTCACTTACCATCTCAAGGGTACCACCTTCTCTGGCTTTCTCTTCTTTCACTGCCTGTTAGTTCTCAACTTTTCCATGTGCTATTCTTTCTCTATATGTCTTTCACATGTGTATGTGGCAATTCTCATGCCAAGACAACCAGTCTGTGTCTAGGAAGGCATCTCTTTAAACCAACCTGTCCCTTTCAAATGCAGTACTTTCTGATCACTTGCATCTCTACAATTGTCTATATATATATATATATATATATATATATATATAAAATCTGTCATTTTGAATATCAATACATACATACATGAACAAATATGTTATCAGGGTTCTGCCTTTGTCCACCTCTTTTTACTCTCTGGATAAGTATTTCCATGACTTCACTTACCTATGTTTCTTGATAGGATTTTTAATGCTTTGGGGTCTATCGCAAACTCATAATGGAAATCTCCTGGAGTATTCCAAACTACTCAAATTCATGAGTGCCCTTCCTCTGATCCTTCTCTTTCTTTCCTCAACATAGACCTGTCAATTCCACATTCCTCAAATCTCACTTAGATCCACCCATATTATTGCTGTTATCTAACTTAATATCTATTACCCCTCCTGGGTTAATAAAAAAAAATACTTTCTTTTCTGCCTGTTTCTCAAACTGTCATCAACTATTTTGTCTACTCTGTCTTAGTTTCATCTCCATGAGTTTCTTTTTTTTCAACAGCCTTGAACTCTCTATCTGGCAGGGAGATACTATCTCCCATATTTTTGTATTATCTCTGGAGAGTTCTCACTTGGTGATGTCATACATTCATGAAGTCTCATATTCCATGTTTAATATGTGCTTCTTTCTGTCTGTTTTGCTACTTGCAATCTCCCTATGTTATTCTGTTCTTAATAGCTTTAGCAGTAATTTAGGGGGTTAAATGATTTTACTTTTCCTGTAAGTGTGCTTGTTTTGCTTGATTTTATTAATTCATTCATATAGTCCAGCCTTTACTGACTTCTTTGTGTATTCAGATCTGTTTTGTAGTTGCAGAGTAGGCAGTTTAACGGAATACAGATGTTGGTGTAGGTGAGATGAGCAATGCTGGCTCATGCTTGTGGTACCCAACTGTATCCTTCCTCTGTGGGATTTGGAAGGAGACACTTAGCAGGCCCTAGCTCTCAGTATGCCTCACAAAGTAAATACCAGACTCAGAGGTGGGAAGGAGCCGTGCAGATCACCATGCCTGCTTTGCTATTTTTCTTACTAGAGACCCAGCCTGTACGGTGCACCCCTGCTCAAGATTTTCCTCAGTTCCAAAGAAATGTGTCATCATTTAAACCTCCCTTGGCCCCCTAGCTGAGCTGTAACCCTTCCATTAGTGTCCCCTACTCCAGACCACATGGTCTCAATTCCTCTTTTTTCTCACCTATCATTCATTAGTACAAATCTCCTCAATGCCAACACTGTTGAAGTCTGAACTGGTTTCTATTGTGGAAATACAAAATCAACCCCACTCCTATCAATGAAACTGTCTCTCTGAACATTGACTGACTGTTTGATAGCTTCCTGGAACCTGCCATCACTGGGATGTTTTAGATATTGTTCCAGGGGCTGTGGGATCTGCTGGGGCTTTGCATAGGTTACTTACTGTTACTGTTCTTCTACTGGGGGAGTCCATTGAGGTACTGGGGCTCACTTTGCCCTCCAGATTACCTGTTTTTCCCATTCCACTATTTGCTGGGACCTCACTTCTCCTAACACTGCTCCTGGTGTGTAATGAAATGATCTGTTTCTCCTTCATGAGTTATTGACTGTTCTGCTGCAATCTAGCTGTGGGTAGTATATGGAGGAAGTGAACCAGAGTATTCACTCTATCACCACCTTGCCATTCCCACAAGTAGAACTATATCAGCACATTCTTTAGTGAAGAACTGAGAAATATGTTCTCAGAACTCATCATTTCAGGGATTCCACAATTGCTAAAAATAATCTTTTAGTTACTAGCTAGGGTTATATTTTTGGTGTTGTTTAGGTTTTCCATTGCCTTAGACCTTGTGCAGTGATCTGCAATAATAGTAGTTTGTGATTCCACACAAAAAATAACAAGACACTGTCAATCTTTAGCTGTGGTTTTATTGTAATTCTATATGATATGGCTTGTTCTATTTTTTCAACCACGAAGTTTACAATATTCAATGGACATCTGAGGTCAACTGGACATTGGTATTTCTACTTGAATGTGTCCAGTGTGGATTCTTAGGGATACCTCTAAGTTCATTCCAACTAAATTTCTCCCCTTTGGAAGAATGTTCTCTGTGCATGTCTCATATTCTTGCAACTGATCTTTTGTATTTTTTTCACTTTATGAATCTTTATCTAGATCTTCTGGTCTAAAATTTTCTAGTTTTAGGAAATTTTCTTTTTTTTACAGTTTCTAGTTAATACATTGCCTCTCTCTATTCCTGAATAATTCTCTCTATTCCTGTTTTGGTGTTATGATATAAAAAGATCTTATTAAATATTAGGTGATCAACTGAATGACTGATTTACTTCTATGTGACTCTCATTACTGATGGTGAAGTCTTCATACTTAGTAGAATTTGAGCTAGGAAGGAAAGGCCCTTCCTTTTTATAATCCTAACCACCACCCTAAGTAATAAATTATTATTTACTTGTATTCAAAATCTTAAATGCCCAATAAATACATTTCTTGGAGAACATTTTAAAATCAAGAAAATTTTCTTTACTTTTTTATGTCTGATACAGCTATACATAGAGGCAAAGAATGACATCATATGTTATCTCATTTTTTTAATCTATAAAGAACTTTTGCTAATTTACAAAAAAAATCAGACAAATAAATTAATGATGAGTTAAATGAAAGGAAAAGTCAAAAATCAAATAAACCCAGCAAGAAATTTAACAATCATGAAAAATATGATTTTTTTTTAATTACATCATCACTATCACCATCAAAGATGCTGTAATGCCTATTTTCACATACTGGCAAAGTCTCTCTTTTGAAGAATAATTCTATATGCAACAAATGGAGGAATGGCGTATTTTTAGGTGAAAATGTCTAAAAAGCTAGGAAGGAAGTCATTCTTTTAAAAATTAACTAATTAATTTTTAATGGAAGTAGCGTTTGGATACCCCCAACAGGTATTACCACCATAGTACAACCACCTCCAGTTTACCCATATCCACTACTATAGTCCATGTGCTTCCTTCTCTCTTTTTTCTTACCCCTTCCCTCTACTTCCCTACTGGTGCTTCAATTCTGAATATAGTTTTTAAGCTTTAGCATTTAATTGTCTTTATCTTACTAAAAGAGTCATTCTTTGATAGAAATATAAAATTATGTGATTGTCAAAATTGGCCAGATTCAGTATTCTTACAGTGTAAGAAATACAGCAAGTAGAATTACAAAAATCTGACCTGAACAATCCATTGAAATTCAGAATTTGTGATCTAGTTCTATGATGGAAAATCTTTTAAAACATGTGGAACTTTAGATGGGTACAGTAGGTTACATACATCTGAAGAGGTGCAAATTTGCACTGCTGAATTATTAGATATATGTATTTTAAATTTAAAAGAATAAAGTTCCTGGAGGGATACAAGAAAAGGATCAAAAAGCATATGGAACTCCTAGTTTTCTTTTTAATCTGATGAGCTGGCATCAGGAGATGATATCCTCTCTTGGTCTTGTGGTTTCATGTCTAGGGTGGGGGTCAAGGAATTTGTCTACAATTTTAGGTTGATTCAAAACCAGAGCCACCTCCTCCTTGTAATTATGTTTTCCTGTAATAGCTTAAAAGTTCCTGTTCCATGTTTGAGTTCATATTTTATTAAAGTAAGTTGGTAGAGTCTTTGCTTCTGTTGGTGCTACTGTGTTGAATAGCAAGGAACCACCACCCATGAACAACAGAATTGGTCTTTGTGGAAGGAGCATTGACCACCATGAGAAACAGAAGTTCCCTGTGGATCAGGATGTTTTAAATTTGGCAATATATTTTATTCATGGCTAAAAGGGAGTCTCACAAAAAAGCAAGTTAGAGAAATTGAGTCCAAGAATCATAAAGAAGATGATAGCAGAGTGTTAAATGATATAAGGTTGCAGGAGGACCACTGTTCAGCTCAGAGGCCCATGGAATAGTGTCAACCATAAGGACCTGGGACAGTTGAGTTGCAAGGATGGGGTGGGTGATGGGAGCAAATATGGTGACAGAAGAAGATGGGTCTAATAGAGAACCTAAACATCTTACTGTACCATATCACAAGAAAGTCTTAAAAAATTCAGAGTTTGGCAAAGCACTTTCATGATGCTAGTGAGAGTGTTTTGTTTTTTTTTCTCATTTGTGCCCTAAAATGAAATTCATATCTCAAAAGAATTTGGCTTACACAATCTAACCAGTTGTCCTAAAATTGAAAGAGATTCTATTTATTAAAACACCTTCAAACAGCCCAAAGAAATGCTCTAATCTCCCAACTTGAGGACTTAGAAAAAGAGCAACAAAAAAACCCAAAACCCAGCAGAAGGCAAGAAATAACAAAAATAAAAGCGGAGATTAATGAAATAGAAACCAAAAAGACCATCGAGAAGATAAACAAAACCAAAAGCTGGTTCTTTGAAAAAATAAATAAAATTGACAAACC
>PVHY01032752.1:0-11649 GCA_004024945.1 Uropsilus gracilis
CTGACCTATGCTGATCAAGTGCCGGAGTAGCAGAGCCTCATCCCCGTGTGGGCCCCCCGGGAGGAAAAGACGGAGGCCTACCACTGAGATGCTTCCCACTTCCCGCCCTAACCACAAGTAGTCAGTCCTCCCCTGAACTGAGGTAGTAGCAGCCAGAGCCATTTCTATGCTTTCTCTCAAGTTTCTACAAGCTGGGTCAAGATGGCTAAGCCCAAGGTGGAGGTGGGGGGGAGAGGTTCTAGTAGCTTTTCCCTTGGGAAAAGGACTGCTAGGGCTGAAGGACATTCACATAGATGATGTGAGAGTGGTTCAGAAAGGCAGCTTTGGAGGGAGGATGTAAACACACATGATAGGGGAGAGCATTAAAAATGATCCATTTCAAGCAAGGCGTGGAGCTGGGAAAGGCAGGTAGATATGGAACTGTAAGCTGTGGGAGCAGCCCGAGGTCAGGTGAGGGGCCCCACATGTCAACGACCTCAACTGGAACTATACCAGCTCTAGAAGCCTGCAGGGTGGCCTCAGACTGCACAGTGATAGGTGTGGTGCAGGCCAGGGCCAGGGCTCCCGCCTATAACCCCCATCTGTCCTGGCTACTGGGTCTTGGCATGGCTCTAAAGGACACATCTGTTACTGGGAAAGCCCCTTCCTCCCTAGGAATCCCCAAGGCCAGCCCTTGCATTCCTCCACCCTACTGGTGCCCTAATTCTGAGACTCTGTTGCTGAACTCAGTCCAGGAATGGAAAGTTCCAACGCTTAGAAAGTCCTACTACGCACTCCTCCATGTCCACTATGTCCCTGGTGCCCTGGTAGTCAGCTCAGGGGCAAACCTGGGCCATGTCTGCAAAGAAGCCAAGGACAACCTGCTGTTCCTCTCACCAAATTTCCTGGTTAGACTGGGCGGCATGGAGTAACCGTCCCCTGGGCGACTCCAGCTGTTCCCGCAGCATCTGGCACAAGCAGTACTTGGTGTTGGTGTAGTGGTTGTCATACTGCACAGCCTGGGAGAAGAATAGGTGTGAGCCCACCTGATGCTAGGCAGGCTTGGCGGTCTGAGCCATGCTCTGATGGCAGGGAAGGCGGGTCCAACGGGGCATCAGAGGCATACAGGTAGGCCTGCAGCCAAGCAATGTGACTCCATGGGAAGATCCAACTCTGATCTAGGCATCTATTCCTCCAGTGAAGCAGGGGAGGAGGGAGGAGGAAGGAGGGGGAGGGGATGGGAAGGGAGGAGGGGACAGTTTACAATAAGCATGGGTCACCATCAAGGCCCACAGTCAAAGCATGCTCTACTGAGGTGCTGGTGTACAGGGACATTCTCCAGTTTCAAGCATCACAGGTAACCACAGAGAATCTGTCATCAAATATCATCCAGGGCAGGGAGGGGCAATAAGCTGAACACCAGGTGGCAAATCCAGCCCCAGGACTGATTTTCTACTCCTGAAAACCCCGAAGGGTAACTGCCCCTCCCACATCTTAAATAGCCTGTCTCCAAATTTCCCGGGCATGAGTAAAGCACAGCCCCCTCCACCGAGCGTGTTCACACGTGTCACTTGTCTGTTCAGTAATCTGGACAAGCATGGGGTGCAGCTGTTGCTCCACAGACTGGGAAGCACAGGTTCAGGGAGGCAAGATGGAACCACCCTGGGCTACCCAGTGGAACCTCCGCTGGCTGGGGGCAGGGCAGGAGAGAACCAAGTCACTCCGCCCACCCCTTGCCCCCTACACTGTTCTGATAGCTACACCTATGCCTGTGTCTTCAGTGCCTGGGATGCAACCAGGGCATCCTCAGGACAAAGCAGGGGAAAGGTGGGTAAACCCCAGCCGGCAGCAAAGCATTGATTCAGCTTGTTTGAGACGGAGGCACCTGGCTGGCCGGAAACAGCCCTGCCTGTGCCTGAGAGCCGCTCCCTTTCTCCGTGACAACACACCCTCTTGAGGAGCTGCCAAGGGACAGGCCAAGCAGGAATGATAACATCACCTTTCACCCAGTGAACAAGCTCCATTCTACTGAGTGTGTCTTCTCTGCCACAGTCATGCCAGCGAGCCAGAGCCGGCCAGCGGGCCCAGGCTGCGGCAAACTCCCCTTGCCTCAGGCTGACCCAGTCGCTGCCCAACCTGGTGGTCACCAACCTCCCAACAGGACACCTGGAACCATAAGGGAAGGGAAGGACCTCAGTACTGAGTAGGGAGAGTCTCGGACATAAGCTTCTGACCATCCCCACCTCGCACAGCCCTGTGGACACCAGCATACTATGGTGGCCACAGCTGCCTGGGCCCAGCATGGCTCAAAGAGAAGGCAGGCAGCCCACACATCTGAGAAACTCCTGACCTGCAAGACAGGTGGGAGCCCCAGCCTGAGGAGGAGGGTCAAAGTTTGCCCTGGGAGAGGTGTGTACTCTGCTTGGGCCCTGCTCATTCAAGAGTCTGAGGACCACTCACTCTGCCTGCCTCGAAACAGGCATGGCTGACCGGAGTCCACAGCGTCCAGGTTGTGCCAAAGGGACTGGGCAGTGAATTCAGCAAAACGTTATAGGGAAATGCCCCGGGCACTGCCATCAAGCCTCCAGTAAGAAGAAAATACTATTCCCTGAAGAGAGGGTTAAAGTTAGGCTACGCCCCAAGTGAGAGGTCAAAGCATTCTGGGAAGTCACAGGAGAAGAGTCTGAGACATGATCTGGACTGATGACTGAGACATCTCTGTGGAGATCTCTGTCCTCACTAACAGCCACGCTGGCCCCTCCTCACTTGGGCAGCTCAACTGCCAGCGAACTGGCATGGGTATCTCTGGTGAATACACCCACTGTCATGGCATACACATTGTGTATTGGGGGAGTGACAGCATGTTCAGGGTGCTAATAGCATCTTGGATCCAGAGCCTTGTGCTCTAACCACCACACCCTGAAAGCTTTAGGAAGTGACAGGAGGGCACCTTCCTCAGCGCTCTCTGAACCCTGCAGCTGAGACACAAAGCTACACTATAGGAGAAAAGAAAAGAAGAACAGCAACAGAGCTGTGCTGGAATGTCACGGAGACATGTTTCGGAAAAGTGCTAAGATTTCAAAAAGCGCCAGGACGTACGTATCTGATGTACTTCTCCATGACCTCCTCCAGGGGCCGCGGGCCCTCCTTGAGGAAGATGGACGGGTTCCACATGGCCGCTCGGGCCACCATCACTGAAGAGGCTGCCGTGGCTTGTCGGAAGTCCTCTATGTCCAAGTACCCTTGGATGTGGTCATGAGATCCTCCGCTGAAAGCAACAGGAGGGTGAGAGGAGTCCCATCCCCACAGCAGCATTTTCAGAAACAGGCAACCCCCAGACTCATTAGCTGTGCCGTGTTGGCCGAGCCCTTCAGCTCTGAAAGCCTCAGGAGACCGGATTACAGTTCAAACATCACACAGGAGCAGGGGCACCACGTCAGACAACTAAGAGGCCTGAACTGTGCCTGGTGCCCACAAGGTGTTGCAGGGATTTGGCACTCCCTCCTCCTCAGCCTGAGCAGTGCTTAAAGCCAGCCTGCAGGTGAAGACTGGGGCTGGAGTGGACACACAGCTCACAGGGAAAGCCCCAGGTTGGGGCACTGATACCCCACTAACTACTAGGTAAAAACCCTATAGAGGGAACAGACATAGCCATGACCGTGAGAGGAAGGAAGGAAGCCCAGTCTGGTCGAAATTTCCCTTCCTGCCACCCTGCAGCCCCAAGGGTCCCCTCAGAAACTGCTTGGCCTTCATCAGGAGCCAGGCAGTTGCCTTAGTCCAGAGACAGCCACCAGGATAATAGGAGGAGGGGAATCTCAGGTGGCAACATTGAGAGTCTTGAGCAGCCCACTGCTCACCAAGACACCCCCAAAACTCTTCGGCCTAGAGAAGGCCAAGGCCTGGCTACCAACGTGCTCTTGAGCTGCCCCCCTTCAGCCCTCAGTCAGGCACGCCTCTGTAAGAGCTTAAGGCTTTGGAGCAGCTTCCCTGTTCCCATCTTGCCATCAGACTCTGTCATTCCAAAGTGCAAGGGTGAGCAGGACTCCCAAGGGGCCTACAAAGGCCAGTTTCCCAGTCGCAACTGGACACTTACTACTCTGCCTTTGGGCTGGTTATTGGTATCTCACACCTGCCAGGCTAGGTGCCTGATGCTCTGGTGCCCAGAATACCTGTGCAGGCTTTGGACTATGACCTACCTTATACCCCTTAGGCCACAGCTCCATGTGCTCTGGCTTGAGATTCCTCCCTACATCCTCCAGCACACCTAACACCTAGAGGCCAATGCCTGCCCCTGGGCCCACTCAAGCCACTACCTTCTTACTCTCCCCATGCCCTGAATACTCCCACCCTCAACCCACCCATCAGAATGACCGGGGTCCCTGCCTACTACACACCTACATCAGTCACTCACCAGAAACCAAGGGACACAACAGACATTTTCCAATCTCATTCCTGACTTCATTTTTCATCCCCCCCTTTTGTTCGTTTCCTGTAAAGTGGCATGGGCTTTTTGTTTTGTTTTGTTTTAATGCTATTCCTGTTCCATTTTTTGTATGTCTGCTCAGATCCCTTCTGACTGAGATGAACAGTGATAACCACTATACTAGGAAACACCTGATCCCTTCTGAGTGAGGTGCTGACATTACAAAGTAAATGATGAGGAAGGAAGCTTACTTGGCTATGACAGGAATGGAGAGGGTTTCAGCAACGGCTCTGATGGTCTCACAGCTGACAGGGTGCTGAGGTCGCTCCTCCCGTTTCCTTGGAGACAGAGAAAAGAAATGGGCTGAGGGCTGGGTGTCCCAGGCTGTGTCTGAGGCACAGTATAACCTTACACACGCCCTACTGTCTGCCCTCTGGAGCTTCAGAAAGGTCATATGGTCATGAAAGATGGGATCTAGGCTGCATGAGATGGCGCTCCTGGCTTCTGTCGTCAGGAGCAGGAGCAGCAGAGGTTGATGCTAAGAAGGTAAGTCCAACTCTTGAAGACCTGTTGGTGAGGCATGGCTGCAGGGGGCCAAGGTGGATGGTAGATTCCAAGGTCACACGCTGGCTACTGTCATCTCTGCCAGAGATGAGGGAAAGTGCCCGAAGAACGCTGTCCCGACTGTCCGGGTCCTGCCCTCCCTAAGGGAGTGGGAACAGCTGCCACTGCTCAGACTGGCCACTCCCACACAGCTGCCCATGCTGAGGCCAAGTTGGGCAGCTGATCCTGGAGAGAGGCACCTGGGACAGGGCAGGCCCAGCAGCCAGGGCAGAGCACAGACCACGGCTGTCACAATGAGCCACAGGGCAGACAGGGTCACAACCTAGTACCCCTCCTTCCAAGGTTAACTGCAAGAAGCTCCTGTCTATGAGTGAGTCTGAAGGATGCTGAGGTGAGCCCTGATCTGAGTTGATTTCAGGGACAAGCAAGGTGGCTGACCAGAGAGCTCTGACCCAACCCATACACACAACCAGGAAAAAATGCTTTGTTCTAGGCTGGGCATGGTGACGTATGCCTGTAAGCGGCAGCTTAGGAAGCCGTGGCCAGGGCCAGGGATCGCAGTTCATGTCCCACGGGGGACACGGAGCAAGACCTAGTTCCAAAAAAATAGCTGGGCGTGGTGGCGTGTGCTTGTAATCCCAGCTACCTGGGAAGCTGAGGCTGGGGACTGCTTGAGTCTGTGGTACCCCGGGCAACGTGAGCCTGTGGTTCCATAGGCAAAAATAATGAGACCTAGTCTTAAAAAAAAAAAAAAAAAAAAAAGCTTTGTTTCCACAAGAAAAGGCAGGTCAGTTGCCCTGGGGATCTGTAAAAAAAACCCATTGGGAATACAGAGCAAGTTTGACCAGGAAACCAAAGGGAGCCCTGATCGGTAGTATTTCAGTCGAGGCAGACATTAATTATAGACATACAAACTATTTAGGCCCCTGTCCTTGCCAGTCTTGCCTGGGTGTCCCCTCTACTACTCTTCTCAATGAAAGAATCAGGGTCAGGGGCCGGGCATGGTGGCTTGTGCCTGTAAGCTTCAGCCTATGAAGCTGCCGGGGCTAGGGATTGCGGTTCGAGTCCCACCTGGGGCCTGTAGCGAGACCTAGTTCCAAAAAAATAGCTGGGTGTGGTGGCGCATGCCTGTAATCGCAGCTACTTGGGAAGCTGAGGCTGGGGATTGCTTGAGTCTATGGTACCCCAGGCAACGAGAGCCTGCGGTTCCATGGGCAAAAATAGCGAGATCTAGTCTCATCAGGGTCAGAACTGTGGAAAGGGGCTGGGCACGGTGGAGTCGCGGCAGGGTCTGGGGATCATGGTTGGTTCAAGTCCCACCTGGGGCAACACAGCAAGACCTAGTCCCAAAAAAATAGCTGGGCGTGGTGGCACGTGTCTGTAATCCTAGCTACCTGGGAAGCTGAGGCTGGGGATTGCTGGAGTCCATGGTACCACGGGCAATGTGAGCCTGCGGTTCTGCGGGCAAAAATAGCGAGACCTAGTCTCAAAAAAAAAAAAAGAACTGTGGAAAGGAGTTGTTATGACAGCTGGCCGTCCAGCAAGGGCAGGCGCCTTTAAAAGAACGGCCATCTGCCCCAGTCTTCCAAAGGAGCAGCTACTGTTCTGTGTAGTGGAAAGAAAATGAGGTTCAAAGTCAGAATTCTAACTACCACTTCCTGCTCTATGAGAAAATGATGAGCTAGTCACTCATCTCCGCTATTCACCCATCCCAAGGTAGGGGCAGTTGTCCTTCATCTTGGTCTGCCTCTAAAGTTCAGTGCATGAAACAAAGAAAAAGCCAAGTCCACAAGGGCCGAACACCCTCAGGACCCACAGGTGTCAAAGAGCTATGTCAAGCTGGGCTGCATACGCTGTAGAGAAGCTATTTGTCACCCGGAGCCTGATAAAGGACCCTTAAGGTGGCTGAGCACCTCCCTGCAGTCAGACAAGATGGGCAACTACTCACCTCCCATGAACTGTGATGGCTGCAATGCCAGTCCTCTCTATCCGTTTCACGAGACTCAGGGTATCTTCCAGCTGAGGAAGGGTAGCATGCACGTGGTTACTGAAGTGGCAGAAGGGACAGCTGCCAGCTCCCAAAGTGGCCTTAGCACCACCCCCCTATTTCAGCTCCTCAAGAATCATTTGCCACCCCAATCAGCACCCCCCAGAGAGATGGGTTTGCAAATGTAACACAACAACTTTACCGATGGCAGGATGCGAATCTTGCAGGTCACAGGTCTACGTGTCCCCTTCACAAGAGTGCTGAGGATCTGAGGAGAAGAAAATACAGAGTACCTGCCTCTTCTGGAACCAACTGCCACAACTCTGCTCACTCTGCTCCAGACCTGTGTGTGGACAGGGCCTGAGGGCGTGGACAGGTCTATGCTCATGTATGTGCCCACGAGGCAGGGAGTTCACCCTGTTTTCTACTCTTAAGACCCATGCACCAGCAGCCCCTGGGCTGGAGGATACACTGGTATGATAGACTTGGTACATAAATACGCGAATGGGTCACTCTGCATGCATACCCATGCTGATCACAGGGATACTTTGTCAGGGCAAATATCAGAATCCCCTAGAGAGCTTAAGGAATACAGACTCTTAGATCCCATCCATTATTTCCTGAATGGGTCTCTAGGGGCAAGACTTAGGAATAGGCAGCTTTCAAAAGGCTCTGATGACCAACACACTCCCTCCTCAGTACAACTCTGAGGCCCAGTCCTGGTTGAGAACACAGGGCTCACATTTTCTTTTTTTTTTTTTTTGAGACTAGGTCTTGCTATTTTTGCCCGTGGAACCGCAGGCTCTCGTTGCCCGGGGTACCACAGACTCAAGCAATCCCCAGCTTCAGCTTCCCAGGTAGCCGGGATTACAGGCGCCCGCTACCACGCCCAGCTAAGGGTTCACATTTTCTTTCCCGCTTTAAGGCCATGTTCCCAGAGTGCTGTTGCAGGAGCTGCCAAGTTAGGGGGCAGTAAGGACCTTGCACAAGCGCTGCGCCCTGTGTCTCAGGCACCCTTTTCTCCAGGGGAGTCAGGTACACAGGAGGAACACTGGCAGAGGAAGAGACAGCATAGCCGACATAGGAAATCATGTTTACTTGCACAGTCATCGCAAAGGACTTCAAAAAAAAGAGCAAGAAGTCAGAGAGGAAAGTGTCAGGGGGGCAGCAAGCCAGACCACAGAATCAGAAGTCAAGAGAGGCGCAGATGACGCAGCACATCCGTGACATTGCTGTCTTCTTCCCGCATCAAAAATATCAGGCCAGGCCAGCCAGAGGGAAGGTGATCCCAAGAGTCCTCATCCAGGAACTGGATGCCGGTCAAGCAGCAGTCACCCAGGCAACTACTGACAGTCGGGACAGGCGGGGGCAGCAGAGAGCCAGGTTGCCTGAACTAGGGGACAAGTTGAGGCAGGTCCCTGTAGGTGACACCAGCCCAAGAGGCTGGGCTGACAGGCAGGTGGGCAGCTCACGGGCAAGACAGGGCCTGCTGGCTCAGGTACAACTGCCAAAGGCTGGCAGGGAGAATCAGTCCTCTGTTGCTGCCCCAGGAGGTAGATTGGGCCTGAGGTCCTAGGGTCAGTCTCGCAGGCGTTCAAGGGCACCTTTCCTTGAAAGGGGTCCCTGACAGGGCCATCGAGATACACAATAAAACTCCTCACCCTAGTCCTCTCCCTCAGGCTCAAATATCATCTCTGGAAGGGTCCTTTGCAAGTGCTGACTTAGAATCATCTGATGTCTGGTGATTTAAGCAAAGCCAGCTGGTTTGAGCCAAGTCTCTTGGCAGGACTTCCTTTTTGGTGTAGTTCATCCCAGTAGCTCTGAACACCTTCCTCAGCGTTTCTGTTCATATATATGGTGAATGCATTCAGGATCAGGAAGGAAAGAAACCAAGAGGTCTAGTCACTTGTGAGAGTCACACGGAAGGGGAAGGGCAACTGGGGTTTGTCCTCAGGCCAGGATCTAGCATGAAACTCTCCTGCAGGCCCTGGTCCCCCAGATCGAGATCATAACCTATCTCCATGGTGTGACATCCGTGGGAAAAGGGCCTGAGAGAGACCTATGTCTGAGCAGGTAAGAGCACATGTGCAAAGAGGCAAGTTCATCACTAGCTCCCCTGGCTTGGGAAAGCAGACACTCCAGTCTCCTCGGTAGGGGGTGGGGTGAGTAAGATGAGGGCACACAGGCTTGAGAAGCATCATCTGAGAACTGAGTTCAAGTCCTGGTCCTGCCAACTGTTGGCCATGACTCAAGTGTGGTGTGCACAAAGCCGGAAAGGATATTAATTAGTTAGAGTCAACCACTATGGTTCTTTTTTTTTTTATTTTCCACTAAGGTTCTTAATCTAGGGAAAGTACATCAGTTCCCTGGGAAGCTTTATCTAAAGACTGATACCCACCCCCACTCCACCCCCACCTATCCCAAGAGTACACAGCATTTTCAACATCCTCTTTTTTAAGTTTTGTGATGAAAGGTTGATATAATTGATTTAAAAATGTCAATTTTAACCACTTTCAAATGCACAATTCAAGAGCGTTCATTCACAGTGTTATGTAACATCGCCACTATGGAGTTCCAAAGCCTCTCATCATTCCTAACAAGCAAATGCTATTTGGGAAAAGAATCTGCAGGTGGTCCTGAAATGCTTCCACAGATAAAATCGTGGGCCTAAAACACTGGCATGGAAGGACCCACAGAGCTGTCACCTAGGCTGCTCGGAGGGCCAGTGTGCTTTGCAGCTGAATGTGACCCAGCCCACTACTGGTGGACCCTGCAGGCTTTACTGAGCACGCCTGTAGCCTCTCTTCCACAAAGCAGACCCCTATCACTGTTCTGAGGTGCAGCCCATGAAACCACACCTCCAGAGGCACAGAACAAACGGAGCTTCTAAGGTGGAGTGTTATCTCCAATGACTCGTGAAACAGGCCTCCTCAGAGAGGCAGAATGGAAAGGACAGGGGCAGTGGCACGAGCAGGAGAAGCCAGGAAGTGGGCGGATAACAAAATGCCCGTGTGCCCAGGTTGGGGAGCAAACCACTCCCTATCAGGGGCCCGCCCCTGAGTGCGGGGAGAAGTCTCACCACCATAGGCGTCCATATCCACTCCATTCTGCACAAAGAGGCTGAGGGGGTCGGGCACGGTGGCTTGTGCCTGTAAGCTTCAGCCTATGAAGTGGCCAGGGCTAGGGATCACGGTTCGAGTCCCACCTAGGGACTGTAGCAAGACCTAGTTCCAAATAAATAGCTGGGCATGTTGGCGCGTGCCTGTAGTCCCAGCTACCTGGGAAGCTGAGGCTGGGGATTGCTTGAGTCTGTGGTACCCCGGGCAACGAGAGCCTGAGGTTCTGCGGGCAAAAATAGCAAGACCTAGTCTCAAAAAAAAAAAAAAAAAAAAGTGGCTAAGGGGGTTTCCCAAGTCCAGGTGCCTGCTGAGCTGCAGTGAGACACTAATAAGTGACACCCAGGCACCCCTAGTCCGAGACGCCACCAAGAGGGGTGCTGTTGTAGCAACAGGAGTCAAGAGACCACGGCTCTAGTTTCAGTTCCTCCTGCTATTCCCCGCTGCAAGCTGTTGAGCAAAGAGCTTTTCTCTGTGCACGCTTTAGCATTATTCTTCTTGGTCAAAAGCCTCATAACAAATACCTTCCCTGTCTCACTTCAAGGGGCTTGAGAAACGAATGGAATAAAAACTAGAATCTACTTTGAAAAGGAAATGACAAAATTACAAAAGTTAAAAAATGTGTGATTTTGTCTAAAATTACAAAGGTTAAGGATACGCTATAGGCCCATTACAGAGGTGCTGGCAGAGACACTATCCACACGTGGGCAGAACATGAGCAGCTGGCTGACAAAGACGACACGTCACTCTTCCCTCAGCCCTGATGGGCTGGACAAACATACAGGGGTGAGCTGCTAACCGTCACCACAACAAATAATGACAGCTCTGTAGGTGGTATTTTATCTCAAGTGGCTCTAGCCTATGGGAATCCTAGGAGCCTTGAAGGTCAGAAAGGGAAGCCGAGTTAGAGAATGAAAAAGAAAACAAAGGTAGAAGGAGAAAGGAAAATGTCACCTCCACATGCCCTACAGCTCTAGCACCGGGTGGCCAACACCAAGCTGAACCCAAGGTCTCCTGAACCTCAGTGAACAATCCCCACAGCGAGGGGACCAGCGAAGATGAACTTCAGCTTTCCTGAGATGCACCTGGCCTGCTCTGCTCTCAAAAGCAGGAAGTGGACCTAATTATATACAGGGAACCAAAAGCCAGATGCCAGAACTATATGGCACAGAAGCAGCACCAAGGGACAGACACCAGAAAGCAGACAGCCAGCATGACCACAACAGAGGAGTCGGCGTTACCACACCACATACCCACTCTATGAGAGGTGCCTGACGTGCAAGGTCTGGCTGCCCGCCTCACAGAAAACCCTGGAGATCCCAGCAGCCTGGATGGCTACATTCCAGAAGCAGAGGTTCTCACCCAGGAAAAGAGGACGTCACTCCAGGAAAGAGACCAGTGAGCCCAGCATCAACCAACGACTTAAAGCGAGAGAGGAGCTGGAGTAACCAGAGGGGAAAAGGGAAGGGGAGTGGGGAGGGTTATCTAGGGAGGGCCATAAAGGGAACAATAACTACAGAAATACGACCAATGTTGTATGAAAATTAAAAAGAGAACAAAATTTAAAAAGAAAAAAAGAG
>PVHY01032753.1:0-11648 GCA_004024945.1 Uropsilus gracilis
CCCCCCCCCCCCGGTCTTAAAAATGCTTCTCTGCATGTCCCGTGAGTCCTGGAGACGCACAGTCACACAGCGGCAAGTCTGTGCGCGCGGCGAGCCAGGCGCCCTGGCGTGTGACTTGCAGATACTAATTTAATCTTCAAGATAATTAGACTCTTCACTTGATAGATGAGAAAACGGAAGCGCGGGGAAGCTAAACAGCACGCCCAGGGTCACGCAGCTGGTGGGCGGGAGCCGGACGGGCTGGCTCCCTCCGGCTTCGGAACTAGGTTGTACTGCCTGAGCTGGGAACAAAACCTCGGTGCTAAACACCCGTCCGATCCGCTTTCGAAAGAGTGCGCGCGTCACATGCTCCGCCCCGGGCAGACAGGACGGCTATTTGAAAAGCCTCCCGTTGCCACTAAACCTCTGTATTTACCACCACTTCTTATTTTCCAGCTGCCCGCCCCCCCCCCCCCCCCCCCCCCCCCCCCCCCGGTTCCGACCACGTGGGGGTCTTTCTCGCCTCTCTGGGGCCACGCTGCTCACCTGCCCAGCACCCACGACGGTCCCTGATTGGCAGCTGTCCTGCACTGGATGGGTCCGAGGACGGGGGGGGGGTCTGCTTCACTGAAGTCTCCCTGACTCCTGACACAGTGCTTTGGGGGGGAAAAGTAAGAGGGGCCGCTTTGTGCTCTGTAGCATTTGATGAAGGTTTCTTTAAAGGGAAGATCTGAAGGGGGAAAGAGCTGCCTTGCCTCACTGAGTCTAAAAAAGCCCCGTGTTTTCAGCCTCACAGACTTCCTAAGCGGACAGCTCTAGCCCAGCTTAGAGGGCACTGAAGTCAGCCCTTTCTACACAGGGTCACGGACGCAGAGTATTTTCTCCCTGTGCCACTGGACAAGCCGGGCGTCTTGCCAGCTCTTTCTAATTAGGTCCTGTGGTTAATGCCTTAATCCGTTAGCATTTCCTTGCGTCTCGGTAAGTATAGAGAGCCGGATGTTTTCCACAGTTCTGTGGAAGTGGGGGTCACCTTCCTGACCCCTTGCCCAGGGGTAGACGGCCCGAGGCCTGCTATCTCCACCCATCAGCTTGGCAACCACTGCCGCCTCTGAAGAGAGCAGTTTGGTCACAGGTCCCCGCAGGCAGATACCGCTACCTGAGGCTCAGCGTTGTCACTCCGGGCGGTCACCGCACAGACAGATGTTTCTAGCAGCCACAGACTGGGAAACGCCTAACACCTGTCAACAGGGGACTGCAGATGGGCCCCTGGTTGTGAGGGTGTGTCTGACGCTGGAGCAAAAGCACGTGCACTCAGCAGGAAACTCCCTTTCAACTCTGCTCCCTCCCGGGATGGTGGAAGGCACACGGCGTGACAGGCCCTGCAGCAGCCGCAGGCGGGCAGAGCACCGGGGCCGTCAGCCACGGGGAGAGAGGGCCAGCTGCGGGCGCAGGCAATGTACTTGCTGCCAGCGGCTCTGGGCTTCTCAGGTCTGACCGGAAATAGCTCACCCACTGGTATCGCCAACTTGCCATGGGTTTACGAGGATGTAACCCTGTGGTATGAGAGACAGTCGAGTCCACTGTGATAAGAGAACTAGACTAGGCCCCTGTAAAACCAAGCGAAGCATAGCAGGCTTTGTACTGCTGTGGAAAGACGGCCAAGATGAATGACTGCGTGAAAAATGGTACAGAACGGTGTATACAGTAGGCTGGCATCTGTGTAAGGCAGCAGGAAATTCCAAACAGGTATTTATGTTTGCTAGCTCAAGCCTGAAGTCGCTGGAAGAATGAACAAATGAACAGAGGCTACCGAACGGGCCTAGTGATAAAAGCTGGGAAATGCACGGGATAGGGGTTCTAGAAAGGTCTAGACAGCTGGCTAGCAGGCACATGACACAGACTAGGAAGAAAGAGGACTTTGAGAAAACACTCCTGGGTGGAAAGGGGAACTCCATACAAAAAGTTTAGAAAACCCTGAGGGTGTCATAAAGGCATCTAATTTTGCCAACAAGAAAAAGGGAAGTAAAAAAAGTTATTTTACAGATAAGGCCTTCCCCTGCTCCTGGTTTTTACTTTCACATTTCCAGTACCCTAAAGACAGAGACACGTGTTCAAATAAAGTGTACAGAGAGCGACACCGCTTCTCAGCTTCAGACATTAGCTACCGAGAGCTCTACAGAAGACTCAGCTCTCAGACAGCATGCGTGCGTGTGTGCACATGCGCACACACACGTCTTTCTCTGCCCTCCCGAGGCTCGCACAGCTCTCTACTAGTAAATCAGCACCCAGCACCGGCAGGATGACAACCCAGCGTACATTGTCCTGCTCAGGCATGTGGATGGCCAGCTGCTGTTTCCTTACGTAGCTTTACAATGTCGGGGAAGACAGCCTTTTTCTTTTTGAAAAATCCCCCACCCACCCCCCCAGAACTCTAAAATGCCCCTCGAGCCAACTGATGACATCATATACGGACCGCAAGTCCTGTTTGCGTGGGAAGATGAACCTGCCAGCCAGGGTCCCTGCTTCCACATTGGCCTGGCTGCCCAGGGCCACCGTGGGGCACTGTCTCCCCCTCGCTCGAGCCTACCTCCTCCACTGGGCTGAGTCCTGCGGCTGTCTCCTTTGTCAGAGGACTCTCTCCTTTGTGATTTACTCTCTGGATTCGGACAATCACAGCCCCAAGATGTCCCGACGGAGGCAGGCTGCAGGTGCTGTGAAACCTCACACTTCCGAGAGTCGTTTCATTTTCCTTCTTGGCTGAGTTTCAGGGCAGAGTTAAAGCTCCAGAGGTTTCCCACCGGGCTCAGGAAGGCATCACTTCTCGGATCCCAGAGCTGCTGTTAAGCAGCCTGTGACCACCTGCTTCAGATCTTTCTGCTACCACTTTCCTTTCTAGGAGCCGCGCCATCTCCCACCAGTGTGGTGGAGTTTCAGCTTGCAGCCAGGAGTCCAGACGAGATCGGGTGCGTTCAGGGTGGTTATGGCCGTAGACTGCAGTCAGGAGTCCAGAGGCCGAGGTGGGATGCCGGTGGGGAAGCTGGTGAGCGTGTGGCTTCCCTTCATCTATTTTCGGTGAGAAGCCTGTCCACCACCCCCCACCCCGTCCCCTCCCCATCCCCCCCTCCCTTCAGCTTTAACCATGCCCCTCAGGCCAGACTCTGACACACCCATCTGTGTCTCAGCTTCTCCAGACAGTCATCGCCCACTTGAGGGGTACGGGGAAGGGGCGTCACGGGACACACAGGAACCTGGAAGGGTGTGATGAGGTGTGAGCGCGCCTCCGTCCACACCTCGGCCTCTCAGGCAATGCTCCTATTTCAGCGCCAATATTCACCCCCCCATTCAGACTCCTAAAGCTTATGCCGGAACATCACCTACTTATGGCTGAAAATCACCTTTTTTCTCACTAGTTCCCTCCACTGCAAGGCAAGGCGGGAAGGTGGAAGCCTGACTTACCACACAGGCACCCGCTTTCCAGCTTTCCCAGTTTGGCCGGTAAAATCCTGGCTGGTCCACCATTACCTCCTGTCCCGCCCCCTTCAGCTCACAGGTTTAGGCCTTTGGGAAAAAAAGGTGGGTGGGGCAGGCAAGAGAAACGAAAAGGGTGAAACGCTCGCGACTCTGTCATCCTTGTGCAGGGGCCACGACCTCCTTCTCTGCGTCCATCCGACTTTAGGGCCCACCGCCGACGCAGACAACGGAGTCTGTTCTCTGCTGCAGTTTCTCTGGTGCTCGCCTCCGTGCCTTCTCCAACCCTGCTTTGCCTGCGCTCTCCGGTCAGGCCTGTCACGTTGGGCCAGGAGACCCAGCGTGGCACCCACCCTCGCGGCCTCCACGCCACCTCCCTGAGCGCGCGCGCCACTCCCCCGACTCCCCGCATGTCTAGTGACTGCAGGCTGGTGAGAAGAGGCTGTAGCCATTCTGGATTCTGCTGTGTCCCTCTGAAGACTGCCCTGTCTTCTGTTCTCATTGGCAGTTACCGGGCCGAGGATCAGCGCCAACGTGACGCTCCCGTGAGAGGCGGCGGCTGACGGAGACGCGCTCGGGCTCCTACCGCTTCCAGCAACTGCATTTTCAGCAGGGTTCCCTGGACTTGGTAGACGGCCAGGGACCCGGGCAGCGTGCGCGCAGACGTGAGCGCTCACACGCTCTGTGACTGATTCGTAATTCCCTCTCATTTCCCAGCTGCTCTGCCAGTCTCGGGTCTGCCTGGCGGCGCCCCAGCCAGCAAGGCTCCTTCAGCTTCCCGCTGCCAGGCCGGGCCGTTTGGGGGGGGGGGGCGCAGCTAGCTGGCAGATCTCGTGCCTTCGAGATTTCTCTCTTGCCTCGACCTGGATTCTGTTGTTGTCTGGTTGGCGGGATTTTAATATTTTTAACGTTGGGGCCCCTCGAGGCGACCTCTGCCTTACGGTTGCACTGGTTACGTTCATGTCGACTTGACCAGGGTGGGCACCTGCCCACAGAACTGGCGAGACAGCATTTCCGCTGCGTCCAGACAGAGGCGGGTCCGGAGGGGGGTGGCGGCGCTGGGAAGGGCGATGTCGAGGCGGGTGGGTGGCATCCCGTCCACTGTGGGCCCCAAGCACCGAGCTGGTGGCAGCAGCACGCCTCTGCTCTCAGCTGGGGCTCGAACGCCCACTTCTGCCTGCCCTTGCACACTGGCACCCGTGGTTCTTGGGCTTTCGGGCTCCGACTGGCACGCACACCGCCGGCTTCCCACTCTTCGGTCCATTACCCCCAATCGCAGCCCCAGCTGCCCAGGTGCCCGCGCGCAGGCCGCAACCTGGGGGCCTCTCGGCCTTGGTGGCGGCGGGCGGACACTTCTCTGCGGCCGTTTCACGCACACACCCTCTTCGGCTTCTCTGGAGGACTGGCCGGTGCAGCCAAAGCGGGACGAGGCAGAGCCCCTCAGAGGCTTGCTGGCCTGCTTGGAGGGCTCCGAGCCCCGGCTGCTCCTGCGCTGACCTCTCCCCGGGAAGGCTGCGGTCTGTCACCTCACGCCGCTGATGCCGCCTCGGGCTGGGCGAAGGAGTCGCGAGCCTCCGGCGTCCAGTTGCGGTTCTGTAGGGGTCAGCTGTGCTCTGGCTTCGGTCTGCTTTGGGTGGCGGGCACGTTTCTTAGTTTCTGTCAGGCATCTCTCGCTGCTCCCCGGCCCGCTCCCGCCCTGACTGGAAGTTGACTACTAGAACTTGCAGTTAAAATTGAGGTTGGTTTTTTCTTTCCTCGGACAACGCCTTTAAGATAAACTGCTGTGTACGAAACAGCAAGAAGGTAATGGCAGTTGAACAGGAACGAACGTGAATACCTCAGCGGTCAAGTCCTGACTATCTTCAAAACGCAGCAGGCCGCGCAGGCCGCGCCCCGCCTACAACACCACTCTCACAAGCGTGCGGGGGGCCAGCTTCTGAGGACACACACCCGCGCTTCCCTTCCAACTTCTCTTCTAACACATCCCTGATGACCTGTATTAAGTGGAGACCTTTCCATCTTAGACTGCTGGACTGATTTCATTCGTTCCAGTGACCACTTACCTGCAACCTAGGGTCACTTAGTCCTTTTCTGGTGTCTAGTCGATTCGGTGCGGCGTTTTCGCTATTAGGGATAAGCCACTGTCGTGTTTCCAGCATCTACGTTCTTAAAACTGAAGGGCCAAGTCTTCAAAAGGACTGAAAATTGACATTTCCAACGGTGCCGTCAAAGTCACCCGCAAAGGGACTTCAAAGTCACCTCCACAGCGGGCTAACGACCAGGGAAGGCCGGTGCTGTCAACCCTGAGATGTGGGCACTGTGAAGGGAGTGGGGGCCCAGGCGTGGCCAGGGCCGAGCTTGCCCAGAAGCTTCAGTGGGAGCAGGGGGGAGACAGTGGTTCTCGTTGGTGCCAACGCTATGTTTTTATACTCTATTTTTTGTTTTGTTTTGTTTTTGTTTTTGTTTTTTTTTTTGAGACCGGGTCTAGCTATTTTTGCCTGTGGAACCGCAGGCTCTCGTTGCCCGGGGTACCACAGACTCAAGCCATCCCCAGCCTCAGCTCCCCAGGTAGCTGGAATGACAGGCGCGCGCCACCATGCCCAGCTATTTTTTTTTGGAACTAGGTCTCACTACGGGCCCCAGGCGGGACTCGAACCGCGATCCCAGCCCCGGCCGCTTCATAGGCTGAAGCTTACAAGCACGAGCCACCATGCCCGGCCTTTTTTTATACTCTTACATTGACCCACAGGTTGGACAGTTTTATTGCTCTTATATTCTTCCTGTGGGTTTAAATTACTGTCCACAAATACAACTTTCCTTTGAGTCAAAAGGATTTTTGTTAGCATTTCCTGTAAACTTCATCTGTCAGCAACAAATTCTCTCATTATTTCTTTCCCTAAGAATGTCTTTACCTTCATTGTGAAGGATAGTTTAGGCCAGATAGGATTAGTTTTCTGTCAGCATTTCGACTATGGTATTCCATTGCCTTCTGCCCTCCTAGAAAGAACTGTCTTTCTAGTGCTGCTTTCAAGATTTCCTTTTCGGCCGTGCAGATGCTGTTCATTGCTAATGCCTCGCAGTGATGGTCTGGCCCAGCGATACTACCCGACAGCATGGGCCATGTAACTCGGAGCTGTTTGCAGATGGAACTCCAAAGATGGCGACAAAATTTTGTGTTCTGAGCGCTGCAGAGTAAGAACCTGGTCACAGAGGTGCTCGTGTCTCACAGAATTATGATGTGCCAGGCAGTCGCTTCACATAGCATCACAACACTGGCATCTTCTTGTCTGTGGCAATGCGACCTCCAACACAGACGGTTTCCTAGTTTTCTGTCTGTGCTGCCAAGACAGAGTGGCTGGATGGCAAGAATGGCGTCTCTGGCAAGGTTAAAGAGGGCGTGTCGTGAGCAGGGAGGACTTTGGGTCCAAGAATGGCTAGACCAGTAAGAAGATCATCACTTCCAACTGAGGGCACATCCAGGAGACAGAACTTGTGTTTACTTCAGCCAGCAGACCCGTCTTTCTGCAGCTCAGAGGAGCACCCAGCTGCTCAAGGTAGCCTATAACCTCGCGCTCTCACTGCTGTTCTGTATCTTCCTATCCGCCTCCAGGTCGAGCTGGCTTAGAGCTAAGACTCTGATTTTAAAATAGGAAATAACAACAAAGAAGGGTTCTTTGTCTCTATCTTTCAGTAACATGACGAGCATGTGCCTAGGTGTGGGCCTCTTAGCGTTGATTCTGTTTGGTTCTTTTCTGTCTGTGGATTATTTTTCAACAAATTAGCAAGTTATAGGCCATTATTACTTCCTCTGTTAGCGCTGGTACGGTCTACGGCCATACCACCCTGAACGCGCCCGATCTCGTCTGTTAGCGCTGGTATGTTTGATGTTGTCTCACGGGTCCCTGAGGTTCTGTTCATTCTCTTTTTCAATCTTTTTTCTCTGGTCTTCAGTGTCGCTAATTCCTACTGATCAAGCTTAAATCCATTTTTCTTGTCTCTGTATCTCAGCTCTGCTGTTGAATCCCTCTGAAGAGAAGTTTCCGTGTCCATTATTGTCATTTTTGTCCCCAGAATTTACCTCTGACTCTTTTCACATTTCGCTGAGTCACCGCCATCAGACTTTCTTTTGGCAACGTCAACACGGTTCCTCTAGTTTCTGAGCATGTGGATAGCAGCTGTGTTGAAATCTTTGCTAACGCCAACATCTGGGCCCCGGCAGCTGTCTGTTTGTATTTATCTTTTCTTTTTTTTTCTCAGTGGGTTTCCAGCGTCGAAGTATTTCTCCTGAACATGAACCATCCCTGCCCGTCTCTCTTTCTCGCTGATCACTGGATGCTTCAGAGAACAGACTGCGGCAGCTCCAGGTTGGAAGAGCCTAGGCGTGGTATGGGGGTTTCCTCCCGTTTGTTTAGTCTGCAGTGAAGTTCCTGGACTAACCCTGCGCATCTGCCGTCTCCTGCATGGCTTGCAGGCATGATGCCTCGACTCAGCTGTTTTTTTTAAAAAAAAATTCTTCCTTTTAAAATCCCCTGGCTGGGGGATGCCCTGCGTCTCCGCTGATGCCAGCAAAGGCTGGGCTCGCACATCTGGAGCCAGCCAGGCTGCCACCTCTGCCCACAGTCGTCTGTGGGGTTATGGAGCACAGAGCTCAGGTCTGCCCCATCTGTCTTCCGCTGAGCCTGCTCGCACTGCCTCTGCAGGACTATGCGGCTCCCCAGCCGGCCAGGGGAGGTGGGTAGAGTAGGGGGCCTCATCCTAGCTACACACGGGCTCCCAGCGAGTCAAGAATGCAAGGGCAGCTTTCCAGGCCTCCGGCGGCGATGTCATCTCCGGGATCCCTGCTAAGCTTCTGACCAGTCCTCTGATCTGACCCTGCGGCCTTCCTGCGTGCTCGCCACTGAGCTGACTGCTTTCGCTGCGACGCCGACATGTTGCGCAAGCACCTCAAAGCCAGTGGGCCTCCACGGAGACCCAGCTGCCATATGGCCCGGTTCCCCCCCTCCCCATCCCTGATGGAACTACTGGTGGGAGCATGGTGAGGACAGTCCCAGCAAGAACATCTCTCCCAGCTGGCGTCCGAGATCCAGTAATTCCTCAGAGAACAGCTTCTCCACGGGGCTCGCATTCGTTCCATCTCCAAAGCCCGGAGACGAGCGCTCTGACCACTTGGCCAGTTTATTGCTTGCTTTGAGGCTTTGAGGCCTGCTGGTGTCCTCCGACCCTCGCCAAAGCCCTGCCTCTGTGCTGAGGACTGCAGATCTTCTCTTCTCTCCAAGTGTACCTGCTCCGGCGCGGGACCTAAGACAGGACTGCGGGCGAGCATGAAGCCCTAAGGGGCGGTGAGCATTCTTCAGGTCTTCAATTGGCTTCCGAAGCTCCTCGGGTCTCGGGAGAGTCAAAGGTCACTTTTTGAAAGATGGCTTTCCCTTGGCTCCCTGGCCTGAAGGCGAGCCGATGGCCTATCTCTGTAGCATCTCTGTCTTGGGCCCCTCAGAGTGCCCTGGGTTGGTCTGCACGAACAGACCCAGGCTGACTCTCCCTCACTCTGACAAACCCATGCTCACCCGCAACACGACATGGTTCCTCTTCCCTGCGGCCCAGAGGGTCCGCTGCTGTGCCAGCCCCTCTCAGACCGCCCGGGGTCCCCCCACTGGCTCTCGTCACCCGGTGAACAGGCACCCATGCTGCGGCTGGTTAGTGGCCCAGGGTCTGGTAGATCCCAAGCCAGGAAAAGCAAACTACAGCCAGAACCAGGAACCAGCGCTCACGGACAGCTGACGTTACATTCTGGGCTGACGCACCTCCCGGACGAACAGCCGTCATGGCTGACACCATGGATTCGGGATGAAGTATTTATTCCACACAGCCGACGGGAAATTCGCACTTTCCCACCTTACTTCTACGGAACACGACACAGTAGCCGCGCCACACAACGGTCACTTCCTAGCAGGCCTAGATGAGCCCCACAGGAAAACGCTTTGCTGCTCCGTGTATCCCGAGCCCCCGACGCAGTAATGATTCACTCCAGAGATGTGCCCGGCATTTCCCATCAAACGCCACAGTCACAAACAGCAGGCAGCCCTGCCCCTTGGCCCACTCAGGAGCCTGTGGATCCACACAGAGGCCCCTCTGAGGATGCACACGCGTGTGCCCGTGACGTGTGTGGGTCCAGGGAGAACCGCAAACCCCAAGGCGACCCCTTCTGAAACTTCTTCACATGCTTCTCTCCACAAGACCCTTCAACAGCGAATGGCTCTCCAAGCCGAGCACCATGCGTCAAACCAGGATGGAGTGGGTTTTCACTCACGTCCCCGGGGCTGGCGGTACAGGGTGGCAGCGCTCACGGGAGAGAAGGGAGTAACGCGCTGGCCAAGGACAGGCAGGCCCTTGGCCCTACACCACCAGATGCCACTCGCTGCTCCCGGATGCCGCCCAGCACCAGCCACCTCACCTCCAGCAAGGAAAGCAGCGTCTGAAGGGGGTAGACATACTCCAGATGGTGTTTTTCCCAGACAGCACGAAGTCTTGAATAAACCATAGACAGTGTCTTAGAAGCCAGCCGCCCATCACAAGCAGCGTTGACTGAAAAGGCGGGGTGGGTTACCAGAGGGTCATTCAGCTGCAAGACAGCTGACACCGCCACGATCCAGAGGCCCTGGGGAGGGAAATCACTCGTGTTTGGCGTTTCCACTTACAGAACCACCTGATGAAGGCGTGAAAGCTGCACCAGGGAGGAAGGCCTGCCTCACCGTCTTCACCAGGTGGACGGCCCAGCCGACCCCTCAGTAAATAGCAATTTCTCGCCACGCCTTCCAGCGGGCGTCACGTAGGCTGCGTGCCCGCGTGGTATCCACGGCTGACGCAGGACAGCAGGGGCTGGTTTCTCCAGGGAAGGTGAGCAGCGCGTGAGGGGATGGGAAGTAAGATCCCCGGACATCGTTCCGATCACTGCAACATCTCAGGGCTGTTCGAAGGGGCCAGGCCATGTTAGAGGCAGCTCGCTCGAAGCGCCCCCACTTATGACAGGGTTTCCTTTCCCTTTATTTAAGCTCACAGCTTTGCATTGCAGCAAGTGTCATGTTTACAGCGGACGGAAATGACTTCCTTCTTTTGCAGAGACGCTCATTCTTAAAGGACGAACACCTTCTACCTGGGATACTGAAAAAGCACGTTGCTATCTGTATCTGTCGACAGTGGTTTCAGCGTGGATAGCACGAGGGGCGAGAGAGCACTTTCTAAGCCCACCAAGAGCGGTCGGGCATGGTGGCGTGTGGCTGTAAGTGGCAGCCTAGGAAGCCGGGGCCAGGGATCGCGGTTCAAGTCCCACCGGGGGCACGTAGTGAGACCTAGTTCCAAAAAAATAGAGCTGGGTGTGGTGGTGCGCGCCTGTCATCCCAGCTACCTGGGAAGCTGAAGTTGGGGATTGCTTGAGTCTGTGGTACCCTGGGCAGCATGAGCCTGCGGCTCCGCAGGCAAAAATAGCGAGACCTGGTCTCAAAAATAAATAAAACAAACAAAGAAATAAACCCACCAAGAGAACCTCCCTTCTAAGAGATGACACTGCTTTATTCTGGTTAGAGGAGCCAGCACTGATGTCAAACACCAGACAAGCCAGCAGTCCCACTTCCGGGGATGTATCCAAAGCGCACAGAATCATCAGCCTGAGAAACCATATGCCCCACAACACTGACCGCACTGTTGCAACACCAGGATGAGCAGCGAGCAGCCCGAGGCTCCGACAGAAGCCGGCTAAGGGAGCTCCATCGGCTCCACCCCATGTGGTGAGCAAAGATGAAACGAAGTGGAAGGAACTGGGGGGTGTGAGGCAAAGCCAAGTCAGGAAGAGCAACAGGAGTTACTTGAGAAAAGGGGGGGGACGAGCAATGCCAAACAGCCAGAAACCAGCGGACACGCAACCAGCATGCAGCTCGCACGAGGCGAGGAAGAGAGGCCCAAGGGGCTACCAGAAAAAGGGAAAAGAAAACCTGGCGTCTGACAGCGCATCAAGTTCCAGAGTGGCCCCCACGGGGTGAATGAATGACCAGGGTCTCACCCTCTGCCGTCAGCCTCTGCGACCAGCGCCTGTGGGTGGGCCCGGCCCCCGGCCCCCGGCCCCCGGCCCCCGGCCCCCGGCCCCTGGCCCCCGGCCCACTGGGGAGGCGCATAAGTGAGTGGGCTCACCCGGGGCTGGGAGGTGAGGC
>PVHY01032754.1:0-11645 GCA_004024945.1 Uropsilus gracilis
ACCCCCCCCTTTCCCTCCTGCTCAAAGTTGTGCTCTTCAGTTTGGTACTTAGCTTGTTTTGACATTTCCCCAAGTCTATTGTTTATTTTTTCACTGTATCCCATATGTTAGTGAAGTCATTTGGTTTCTGTCTTTTTCTTCTTGACTTATTTCTGCTAATATGATTCCTTCTAAGTACATCCATGTTAAAAATTGTCAAATTTGTCATTTTTAATTGATGAGTAATATTCCATTGTGTATATGTACCACATCTTTTTCATCCAGTCATTTGTTTTGGGGCATTTAGGTTGCTTCCATGTCCTTGCAATTATAAATTGTGCTGCAGTAAACATCTGAGCACAGGTGTCCCTTTGTACCCAAATATAGGTCTCTTTTGGATAGATTCCCAAGAGAGCAATTGCTGGGTCAAATGGTAATTCTATTTTCATTAACTTGAGGGTCCTCCATACAGCTTTCCATAGTGGTTGGACTAGTTTATATTCCCACCAGCAGTGTAGTAGTGTTCCCTTCTCTCCACATCCATGCCAGCAATTCTTGTTGTCTGTTCTTTGGATGTGGGTCATTCTTACTGGTGTAATTGGTATCTCATTGTTTTGATTTGCATTTCTCTTATTACTAGCAAAGTTGAGCAGTTTTTCATATGCCTGTTGGCCATTTGTATTTCCTCTTTGGAAAAGTGTCTTTTTAGTTCTTCTCCCCATTTTTTGATTGGGCTTTTTGTTTTGCTTTTGTTTAGTTGCATTAGTTCCTTGTGGATCTTCATTATTAAACCCTTGTCACTCATGTGGAGGGATCAATGGAACAGAATTGAGTGCCCTGAAATAAAACCACACATATATAGTCAACTAATCTTCGATAAAAGTGTGAAAAACTTACCTTGGAACAAGGATAGCCTCTTCAATAAATGGTGCTGGGAAAATTGGACTAAGACATGCAAAAAAATGGACCAAGAAATCTCTCTTACTCCATGTACAAAAATAAACTCAAAATGGATAAGAGACTTAGAGGTCAGACCTGAAACCATAGCATACATTGAGGAAAACTTGGGCAAAACTCTCCATGAACTACAGTTCAGAAATCCCTTTCTGGAAACATCTACAGATGGCAAAAAAAATGAAGGAAAACATAAACAGATGGGACTACATCAAACTAAAAAGCTTCTGTACAGAAAAAGAGACAACAGAAAAAACTAAAAGATGCCCAACCGAATGGGAAAAAATCAGTTTCCCTTCTTTTTGGTTGAAATAAGTATTTATCACCATTTTATATTTGTGTTTGTTTCTGTATAGAAGAGGTAACTTCGCCTCCATGATTTCCAGAATTTATTGTATTCACTGCTAGTTCCTCAGGGTCTAAAAAAGTATTTGACCCCTGGTAGGAAATCAATGTTGAATAAATGATTGGATGAATCAGAAAACATTTATCTCTTACTATAATAAAGATGTCTTCTTACATTTTTACATATTAGGCAAATTGATCCCTGAGAAAAATATCATATCACTTAACACTAAGAATAAACCTAAATTACCTAACATGAATTACATTATGTGAAGTAACTTTAGTCCACCATAAAGGCACCAAGGGGTAGCTTATAAATGCTGTAGTGGGGGCTCTCTCATTTCTCTGCCTCCCCAAAGTTGTCCCAAATATGCTTGCAATCAAAATAAAAATTATTTGTGTCTTAAGATCCAAGATGACCTCCTAAATACTACTACTAGACAAATTTCTTTCTTAGACTCCTATAAAAAAAACTTTCACTCCCCTATTAACTATCTATAACCATATTGACCTAAATTCTGTTTGTTCAAATGTCCCAAACGTTTTTAAACCTCAGTTTGTACTTTCTGAAACACTCTGGATCAGATTTTCACATAGTGTCCTTATTATTACAATTTGGGTCTCAAACATCTCTTTCAGAGAGATCACATTTTAAGTCACATCCTTTGAGTGGGTATTACCCAAAGAGGTTCCCATATACCATCTCACACATACATATACACATGCATGCACATGTACACACTCACACCCTTAATTCAGATTTAGGCACTTTGTTTGCACATATCAGAATCTAATGTTAATCTTCGTTTATTCTGTGAGTTGTTTTCTCCTCCACTGGGTAATAAACTACATAAGAACAGGGCCCTTATCTATTTTATTTATTACTGGTCTGCCAGTGCCTGAAAGAATACCCAGCATCTGGAAAGAATTTAATGATTATTGAAAGAACAAACTTTACAGTCAGCTGAATTTTAGTGCATTAAGACATTTAGCTCAAATCTTTTATGTGCATAAGACCTATATTCTAATTCTAGGTCTTTGCAAATTCTGTATGTCTCATTCTTCAGTTTGGACTAGTTTATGGTAACCCTTCAACTTTTAAAGTTCTATCATTTTGTGGCAAGTGAAATATCAAATGTCATTCCAATTATCTATAATAAAAAGTCATAGCTATGCTATAGGGTCTGTTCAGTTCACTTTTCTACATGCTTGCTCTTTAAAGGAGAATACAGTATTATCAATGCACTCTATAGTTATGTTTTGAAAATTTTGCTATTACTGAGCAAATAACTTAAGTTATATTGTTGTCAGCAGTATCTAAAGAAAAGGAAAACTGAGTCTGTTGAATATTTTTGTAAGACAACAGTAAAGAGGAGATAAAGTATTGCAAAGTTTTTCCAAAATAAACTTTCTAAACGCAGGTATCCTAACTTAAGTTTAGAAGTCTATATACATCAGTTGGCTAGTTGGTCATTTTAGACAAACTACATAGTATCCACAACTCTCAGTCAGTTCTTATATATAAAGATAATACTTCTGTTGTAATATGTTTCTTATGCATATTGTATTTTCAATGTAACAGGTACCAGGCTGTGCAAATAATAATAAAATGATGATTTATTCATGATAATGAAAAGTAATCCCTATTATCTCTCTTCAGTCATCAGAGTTGTCCATTTTAAAATATGAATTAAGGATGAGGTTGGAAATAACATCAATGGAAAAAGCTATGTCACTTTCTAAAATACAGTATCAGTGTGGTCATATTAGTTGCTATTGACTTGTGTTCTTATTTTATCTACACAAAATAGTGATTTCCAAAGCTCATGAAATTTGTTGATAAATATTTTTGAGATACAATGATATTTTCAGATAAGAATTCTATATATTAATATAAGAATAACAACATAATTGCATCATCTACTGACAAGTCTGCAATTCCAACAAGAATTTTGCAAGAGTAAATTTGTCAGCTTGGTTCAACAGATGAAGAACTCAAGAGTCTCATTCTGTTATATAGCATATTTTTTCAAACATAACCATAAAATTGATATAAAAGAAAAGCAAGCCAATTATTTTACATGGATTTTTCCCTGATAAATATTAAAAGCAAATGGATGTAAACTTTAACTGTATGTAGTATTTCATAGGTTTTTTTTTTTTCTAATCTATGTACAAATTCATATAGTAACTAGGATGGTGTCATTTAGTGAATTTTAGGTGATTTATTAAGGATCTAATGTTCTTACTGAAAAGTAATTACAAATATTTAATATATATGTTTTGCTCTTCTCCGCTACTTTGGGTTAATTTCAAGATGGTAATCTTTGGTGTTCATTAGCTTCTTCCTTAATTTTCTCTAAGTGATTGTATTCTAAAACTCTGATTATATTTCAAAATTTCCAACTACTCCAGGAAAAAAGGCTATATTCCTAATTGATTTAGAGACACAAGGGACTAACATAAGTCTTAGCACCTTGGATAAGTAGATTTGCCAGCTTATCACATCCATGACAAACATATCAGAAAAGTACATGTATCAGGAATTAGGCAAAGGGAAAAAGAGATATTCTTATTCCTTGCTGTTACAGTATCTTCTGGAGAGAATGTATACACATTTTAAGAGACAACATCACTAAATGACCAAGTTAAGTAAAATAGACTTGCACATATGATGTAAGTGCAAAACATATGACACACTTGAGGAAATGTTTTAGATCCTAGAATATAAAATCACATACATCTTATCTAAAGTTTATGGAAATCCACTGTAAACAAAAATTTTTAGGAAAAATGGTTTACTAAATTTTAGTGCTTCTCATCTCACAGACTTTGAAATAGAAAATAACATGACTTAAAGAGTAAATTCCTTTATATTTCTACTTAAAATATTTAGTAAATATGTTCTTAGCCAGCTTATTAGTTGATAACATTTTAGTTAAATTTCATACATGCTTTCATATGATTTGTCATTTCAATGACATCATATATGATCTGAAATGTAAATAGTGTTGAACCAAATGGTTCCCATTTAGAGCTGGCCACAGCAAAGATTTCAGCTCTCTCCATGTCATATAAACATTACTATGAGCAAGAGTTCATATGAGCAAAAGCTTATAAAAGAGGCACCTGTGGTTTTTAAATTAAGCCCATTTGCTGTAATTAGCCAGCTTTATTTTTCCTAAGTCAACTTTTTCATTGTTTTTTAAACCATCCCTGTGGTGGCCATAAACACCATGCAGCTTTAATGGGGGAGGATTTTGTTTCTTACAACCCCAGGCGACTTGGAATCAAATCAGTCAAGCCACTACTAAAGGGACAAAAAGAAATTGAAGGCTCTGGTTAACTCAATTCTACTTGTAGGCAATTCAATTTAAATAAAATGGATGGGCATTAGCGCAGTTCTGTCATGTATGGTTTCAGTGTATTTACCTTTCCCTTGGAGGTTAATTTCCAGTATGGTTATTTTTAATTCACATTTTACTTTTCAGCATGGTGAACCCTGAAAAATAATTGTGCATCAAAAAGGTGCATTATTCTTGAAATAAAATATCAGGGCATTTCAGAGAAAATATGTGTCTATAAAAACTTTTAAAATATATTTAAATATAGTCAATGCCATTTTCATCCTGGACGACATATATTTGGAAACTTTTCTAGAATGTTTTAACCTTTTATTTTTGACAGGTGTATCATAATATTGGTAGTCTTAAAATTTACAGATAAATGTTCTAATTACTTAAATATAAAATTTTTCTATTTATTGCTTTGTTTAGCTTTCTTACAAAAACAGAAATGACTGTCTCCTCTGGACATCAGAATAAGACTCTCAGAAGTATAGATCTATTGAACAAAAAAATAATCACAGTAATTACATACTCTCTAAAGGAGTTTTTAAAAAAAACATTTTATTTTATATTAATTCCAGAACCTAGACCACAAATTATCCCAGCATTTGAAGAAAATAAAGTTTAAGTAAATACTTATTACTCTATTTAGTTGTTTAGTTTTCACTTTCTGGTATTGCATTTTAAATGATCAAAAGTTTATCATTATATTGATATACTCTTAGCAATCCAAGTATTTGCCACATGCACACTAAGACAGACTAAGATGAAAATTTTGTGATAAGAAAGATATATAGAATATATTAATTTTACCCTAAAATGATACCCACTATATTTATGTCTTCAAATAAATACCCTTCAAATATTAACAATATTTGATAATATGGCTATATGTAATTTTTATTGCCTTCTCTATAAAATTTTTCTGAAAATTTTTTAAATGGTGATGTGTCATGGTGTTTTATAAAAAAATAATTAGAATGCTTTATAAAACTCAAATCATAACTACCTAGTGTATCTATGAGGGGCAAAATGCTTACTTTTTATTGTCTGAGCCGTGGAGTCCCCACAAGAAAGGAGAAACTCCAATTAATATGGTATAACCAATTCATCTTAAATAAAACAAGGAAACAACAATAAAACCTTTAAACCTTTTTTGTTCTTCAAATACTGGAATAATTTCTGCATGAATTTCTGGGATCAACTTGAAATTAAACATGCCTATTAAAACATGAATGTTATTCTCAAATTCAATTAGATAAACAAGGTTGTTTTTAAAGATTCAGCAATCATTATATTTCAGTTCAACCTAACAATCTCCTTAATACTACTTTTACCTAAGGTTAAGCATAGAACATATAGCACTTAAAATTCAATGCTCCCTTACTGTCAAATCATCTTATAAGTTTGATCACACTCACAAAAGAAATTTCTATGCAGCATTTTAGGTAAAAATTTTGCATCTAACACCAAAAGATCTCTAATAAGCAAAAGATAAGAGTTTAAGTTTAATCAATGAAAAAAATGTATTCTCACTCCTAAATTTTGATGATTTGCTAGTTTTATTCCTAAATTATAGATGAAAAAATTAGAATAGAATATTCTTTTCAAATAAATTTTGCCTCATTGATGTTTGGAAGTAATTATTCAAACATTAAACTTGTCATATTCTTACATATAAAAACCAAGTGGATGAGTGATAAAAAGAGAAAAGGAGAAGCTACTAACATACTTAGCTACCTTCAGCAATTGTTTTTAATCCTCATAAATAGATCCACATGAGGGCAGTAGACCATGATAAAGTCTGGAATATGAAAAATAATACAAAGCTATACCAAGAGGAAACACAGAATTCTGGAATCCTTCCTCCTGTTAAAAATTATAAACCTCATATTTTATTTTTAAATTTTTTATTGATTGAACATATATATTGCACACACATATATACAGATTTTATATATGTATGCATATATACATATATGTATGTATATATACACGTATATACACACGCATATATATACATATATATTACATCATTGGTCTACCCCGAGGTTCTCCCACCACCTTATTACACATGAACTATCACAGACTTTTACACCCTCCCCTCCCCCTCTTTCACTATATTTCAGTTTTTTTTTTTTGCAATTTCATATACTTGTCTGTTTGTTTTTTTTTCCTAAATCCCTCATGTAAGTGAGACCATCCCATATTTTTCTTTTTCTTTCTGGCTTATTTCCACTATGACTATTCCTTCTAGCACCATCCATGTTGCTGCAAATGACATAAGGTTGTCTTCTTTGATTGCTGCATAATATTCCATTGTGCAAATATACCACATCTTTTTCAGACATTCGTCAGTTTGGGGGCATTTGGATTGTTTCCATATCTTGGTGCTTGTAAATAGTGCTGCAATAAATATGTGGGTTCACGTGTCCTTTTTTATTACTGATTTTGATCCTTTGGGTAAATTCCCAGTGGTGGCATTGCTGGGTCAAATGGTAGTTCTACTTTCAATTGCTTATGGGTCCTCCACACAGCCTTGCATAGTGGCTGGACCAGTTTGCACTCCAACCAACAGTGTAAAAGTGTTCCCTGTTGTTGTTGACTTTTTTTTTTTTTTTTTTTTTAATGTGGGCCATTCTTACTGGTATAAGGTGGTATCTCATTATGGTTTTGATTTGCATTTCCCTGATTGCTAGTGATGGTGAAATTTTTTATGTGCCTATTGGCCATATATATTTCTTCTTTGGAGAAGTGTCTTTTTAGTTCTCCCCATTTTCTTGTTTTGTTTTTGCTAAGTTGTGTGAGTTCCTAGTAGATCTCTATTTTTAAACCCTTATTTCTTTTGTGGAGTGCAAAATTTTTCTCCGATTCAGTTACGCTTCTTTTTGTTTTGTTGTTTCTTTTGCTGTACAGAGCTTTTTAGCTTGATGCACTCCCACCAGCAGTGTAAAAGTGTTCTTTTTCTCTACATCCATGCCAGCCACTTGTTACCAGTTTTTTTGTTTTGTTTCTTTTTTTCTTTTTCTTTTTTAATGGGCCATTCTTACTGTTGTTAGGTGGTATTTCAGTGTGGTTTTGATTTGCATTTCCCTGATTATTAGTGTGGTGGAACATTTTTTCATGTACCTATTTACCGTCTGTATTTCCTCTTTGGAGAACAGTCTTTTTAGTTCTCTCCAATTTTTTAACTGGGCTTTTGCTTTGTTTTTAAGTTGTGTGAGTTCTTTGCATATCTTTGCTATCAGACCCTTATCACTTATGGATGGTAAACATTTTCCCCAGTTGTATGGATTTCTTTTAGGTTTTTGTTTATTGTCTCTTTTGCTGTACAGAAGTTTTTAGTTTGATATAGTCCCATCTGTTTATGTTTTCTTTATTTTTTTTGCCAACTGTAGATGTATCCAGAAATGAATTTCTGAAGTTTAATTCATGGAAGGTTTTGTCCAGGTTTTCCTCTATGTATTTTATGGTTTCAAGTCATAACATCCAAGTCTTTTATTCATTTAGAGTTGTTTTTTTTTACAGGTGTGAGGGAGTTGTCTTGTTGGTTTTTTTTTTGTTGTTGTTGTTGTTGTTGTTTTTCATGTCTTGGTCCAGTTTTCCCAGAACCATTTATTAAAGAGGCTGCACTTATTCCAAAATATGTTTTTTGCCCCTTTGTAAAAATTTAGCTGCCCATATATGTGTGGTTTTATTTCTAGGAACATGATTCTGACCCATAGATCTGATTGTCTGTTTTTTGTACCAGTATCATGCTGCTTTAATTACTATAGTTTTGTAGTATGGTTTGAAATTTGGGTTTATAATACCTCTATTCTCTCATTTTTCCAAACCTCATATTTTAGAATAACAACTAATCTGAGTAACCAGTATCTTTGTCATGATGATCAAACCTTTCTTTTATATTCTAATATATGAGTAGCCAAACTGTTTCTACCCTCCAGACAAGTTCTATAAAGTAGTTAAGCTCAATGATTGTCAATGTAAGAAAATTTTTTATTTCACTGCTTTCATATGATTACTAAGAAAAAAGTATTCCAGTTATATGAAAATGCCTAATGTGGAGATAGAGAACTTTCACTCTAGTATATAAATATTTATCATTTTTATAGCTTTTGAAAATGACTTTAAAATCTAGGCTAAAAAATGTAGAATTCAATCATTTTAAATATCCAGATTCTGAGCGATCTGGGGAAAAATTGAAAAAAAATAAAAAAACATAGCTACTTCTGCATTTATCAAGATTTGAAGTAGAAAATGATAGAAATTTATACCAAGACTTGTCCTAGCTTGTTTCCACTTGGAACACTAACTCCTGAAAAATATCTCGGTTGCTCACATGAGACTCTTACACCCACCCAAGACCCAAAGATATTGAGTCCTTTGATGGCTTAAGATCTCCCTGATTTAACATCTCATGACACCTGTTATCTCCCTGATTCCAGCTAGAAGAATTTTCCTCCCTTTAAGGGCTTCTGTGATAAGATTGAACCCAGGCAGCATATCCTGGTTAATCTGCTGACCTTGAAATTAATAATCTCAATTAAATTTTCAAGTCTTTTAGTCATGTAACAAGCCACTGCTATGGGCAAAGATTAGGGTGTAGACATTTTGAAGGAGTCAGGATAAAGCCAATCACCACATTTCTCACATGAAAGAGAATAGAAAATAATGAAGACAACAAATAAAAGTAGACAGAAAATATACATTTTCCTTTTCAGAGATTGTTTTTTCCATGTCCTTAATGTACCATGTAGTTTGTATGACAAGGTATACAGACATAGCCCCTTTAAAATGAGGAACTTTTATTTGATTATCCTAGATTGCGATTTTCAAGCAGAAGAGTAAATATGCATAAATTTCCATTTCGGCCTAAATTGCTAAAGCAAAAAGGGTATGTCTAGGTCTAGTATGGTGAGATCATGCAGGATAGAAAATTCACCAATCCACAAGCAAAGAAATAAAACATGTATACCATCCTTCTAAAATCTCTAGGTTTTGGGTTACCTTCTACCCATCCCTGGAGAATGCTTCCAGAGTCTAGCTTTTCCAGAGAATCTTGCTTTCCCATGTCCTTTATTTCCACTCTATCTCTTTGCCTCTCAATAAATTTTCCCCTTTCAGCTTACAAAATCCCCTTTAGATTTTGAACATTCAAAAACTTTATATTTCTGATAACTGCTTTCTAGATAATTGTTTTTTCTAAAATGAAGTCTTTTTAGAGAACTGATCTTTAGGCAAAATATATCATTAGCACCAATGAGAAATATACCATTTAGTCACTCACCCAACCACTGTTCGTTGAGGTTAGGGATAGTACCTATATATTAATCAAAATATCTTTGAAGAAATACTAAAAGAATGGTAATGATATCCTCAGTTTACAGAGACACTGAGAAAATAAGTGTTTCAGAGGCTATAAAACTTGCTGTTGGCAATGCCCATATTAAAATCCCATATTTTATATTCCTATACCCCTGGGATTAGCATAAGGTACTGCTGTTCATAAATGCCCTGTCTAATGTGTCCTTCACACCCTTTAGTACCAAATAAATGTTTATTTCACTTTTAGACTATAAAAGCATGTGTTTAATGAATTAATGAATGAACTGTATCCATTATTAAATGTAAGCATTTGTTAATATCATTTCTTTTTTGGAGATGTACCAAAAATTTAATACATTCACACATTTTTAACTATAGCAGCAGCCTTAAAATGCTCTGTTTCAAGTAACAGCATACCTTCCATTGGTTGTTTAAACTTGTTTATATTAATAAATCTTGAATGACAGGAAGTTTAGAGGTTAATACAGCAGCTCCACCATGTCAGGCCTTTCTGTCATTTATGATTCTCTTGACTCCTCCCTCACCATTGCCTGAGGCTCCTGCAAGCTCATAGTGCCAAATAACAATTCAAAGGCAAAGGTGGAAGGGTGTGAAGGACTCAATCTGCACCTCTCTCTCTTAATTAGAGAGGAAACTTTTCCCCAAACCTCTCAGCAGAGTTACTGTTTCGTCTTTGTAGCAAGAACACTCTTAATCCTAAACCAGGTAAAAAAAGGTATAGGATTAATATAATTGACTAGATCAATCACTAGTCATATCCTATGCATAGCACATTGCTTCCCCCAAAGGTGAATAATATCAGAATTCTGTGTGCAGAAATGAAAAGAGGATGGCTAATTGGTAGGGAACTGGCATCAGCAGGTATTTCTTTAGTAATTTATTTATGCACATATTAGGTAGAGCAGTGACATACATTCTTCCAACATCTTAGAGACAACACTTTTTCAATAATGTAATTGCTTATTTAGACATCATGAAAAAATGCATAGTATTAATGATAATCTGCATGTCAGAGCAATAGGTGCTTTTGATTTTCTCATTAATCAATGAGGAAAAAAAGCTTACAGAGTATAATTATTTTGCCTGATATTAGCAAATCTCAACAAAGAAGCTGAGCATAGCTGGCACTCAAGCTCCTGTTTTGGAGTCCAGAGTTGACATTCTTAATGACTTAGTTATATTACCTAAATATCACCTGAGGATGACCATTTAAAATAGATAGGAAATGTTGTTCCATATATTCCCCCCCCTTTTTTTTCTTTTTTGAAACAGTTTTCAAATCTATTGCTACTCCTTGAAAATGAAAATTAATATATATGAGAACATAAAAGAACATAAAGATGTGCAAATTATTAAATGCATTATAAATATCAAAATCTAGTTTTTTGTATTCTTGGAGATAGGCTAGTATGAAAAAAAGGTGTCAGAAAAGGGATATTTTACATCAAACTGAAAAGTTTCTGTACAGCATTAGAGACAACAGAAAAAACTAAAAGATGCCCAACCGAATGGGAAAAAATCTTTGCTTTCCACATGAGTGATAAGGGTTTAATAACGAAGATCCACAAGGAACTCACACAACTAAACAAAAGCAAAACAAAAAGCCCAATCAAAAAATGGGGAGAAGAACTAAAAAGACACTTCTCCAAAGAGGAAATACAAATGGCCAAC
>PVHY01032755.1:0-11649 GCA_004024945.1 Uropsilus gracilis
TTTGAACCCATTTCAAAAAAAAGTGTAACATACTATTTTTCTTTAATCACACACATTATTTAGCAATTAAAACTTTCTACCATGGCAAAAGTAGACAAACAGGCCTAAAACACAGGACAACCCTAGCCAGAGAAGAGCAGCTTATTAGTATGACTACCAGTACTGCAGGAAAGCAAATATTTCCAGCTTTGCTAAAATGCCTAGTTTAAGAAACCACATTGTTTCTTTAGGCCTCAGGAAGTAAAGAAGCTTCACCCACCTTAGAATTAAGGGTATAGCAAATGAATAAATCAGGTACCAGAACATTTTAATAACTTGGAAACTTTTCCACTCATTCATTCAAACTTCCTGTGTGTCAAAATCTTGATGCATGAGCAACTTATTATTTCTACATAATAACAAGTCTGTTTTTCATTTGTATCCATGTTTAATAAGCTTGTGTGATTAAAAATATATGGCAATATAAGACCAAATAGAAAAAGTGGTCAAAGTAAGACACAGTCTAAGCTCCTGGAATAGACCATAATTTATTCACACTGCCACAAATCAAGGTATTAACTCAATTCTTTGCTTCTCTGCCAAGGGTGAAAGGTGAAAGTGGAAGGAGAAAGGAAATTAGTATGTATTGAACAATGATTTCTAAACATTTTTGATAGTATATTTATAGCAGTGAAAAACATTTGAACATATGACTCCAAAATTTGCATATTTGTTTATAAATTATATTCATATAGTATTAACATTAATGCACTATTACATTATATTTAATTATGTATATAGCAATATGGTAAGCATATTATTTTATATGTGTGTATATATTATATATTATATAATCTTTATACAAATGCTTAAGTTATGTAATTAAAAATATTGAATTAAAAGTTCTATTTTCTCCCTATCTCCAAAATTACAAATACTGGTGAGATACAATACACTCTGGACACCCCTGTTAATAAGGTTTTTATTACAACCTATGATCCCACAAAATCTGTAAATAGGGTTTTACTAAACTGACTACAGGGACATAAATACATCTGCCTATTACCTCCAAGGATACAATATAATGTCAACGGTTAAGATCTGATGTATGAGAAATGAAGTGTTAAATCACCTCAGAGATCTAAAACTCAGCTGGGAACAACATAAAATCAATTTCTCTTCCTTCACTGGAGCTAAATAGCTATCATACAAATATTAAGTAGTATTTTTTACAGGTGTCTTGGAAATAAAACATTCCAGTCCTAACACAAGTGTACACAGTCTTTTTAATCCATACCCTAACTAATGTGCAACTTTTTTCACCCTAACATTGACATCCTAAAAAAAAAATCATAGTCTTAGGTCCAATGACCACTTAATTCTGGCAAAATTCAAACACCACAGTAGAACTCTGTTAACCTTAGAAGAAGTCAACTATCATAAATGAGAATTGGTCTTCATAGCTGTAATACAAACCACTGTGCAACTAGCTGTTTTGATTCATTACATTTTGGTATAATTTGCTTCTGGGAAAGTTGAGTCATGCCATCTCTGGCTTGGTAATTCAAGCATAAACTTGTAGTGTACATACAGTTTTTTATATGCTATCCTGAGAAACGTGAAACAGCTGCACTCCTGGCAAGAAAACACAGGACCACCAGTAAAATATCCAAAACAGTTGCATCTTTTAATTTATGACTGAACTGTTTCCATAAAGAGTATATAAAACAGTTCAACTTTTTATAGGTAAAATGTAATAGTCATAACTAACTGATGCCAAAAATGTGTAAAAACGTTTATTTAAAATGATTAATTAGTGTTTGAAAATAGTATTTCTTAAATAGTCATAATTCAGAGCAATGAGCAAGTCTTTTAAAATTTGAGTTATTAATACTAAGTTGCAGATTCTCACTGTCAAAATTAAGTCAATTAAATTTCTTTGCATAATATTGAAGAAAATGCATTTCCCTTCTAGCAGTCACTTCCACTAAATGTGTATGTGAGTATGATTCTTTAAAGAGATCTACTTGTCTACACTGCTGTTCCTGATCTAGGACTGCACAAAACAGTTACTGTTAAATAACTTATTTCTACCTGTATTAATTTCAACTAAAAAATAAAATGTAATTTTTTCTTGTTATTCTACTGTGAACTTTAATTTTCTAGGTATTTAACTTAAAGTTCTTAAATTCTTCAATTACTCTGGTACACCAAAATATTTTAGAGGGTCTGTGTCATCAAAACCCCACAATGAGAATTTTGTGTTTTGCCTACTTTTTCACATCAATCTACATCTGAATTGTTTTAATTCGTTTATGACTGTTACCAGTATATCACTGAATAGGATTCTTGGGGGGGAGGGGCAGTATCATCTTGGGTACCTTTATAAAACATAATGAAGAAGTCTTAGCCAAATTTATTTCCAAAAGTCAAGCTTACTTGGATTTTTAAGCCTGAAGGTAATTGCTCTATTTAGCCAATCCCACGACAGTAGTTCTGTTTTTTGTGGGTTTATTTTAAAAACCTGTACAGCTTATAAGCAAACATCAGGAAAGAAAAAAAAAAGGTTTATTTTGATACTTATTTTTACTGCAATCAGACTAAACTCAAAGATTTAAAATGCATGTTTTTGATTATTATCTTAATAAAGTTTTTAAAAAGTAAGTTTTCAAAAGCTGTTTGATATAATTCCTATAAAAAGGGCATTTTATGCCCTAGTTTATATTACCTCTAAAAGTTACCTTTCTTTTCCATTACCTATCAATATCTCTTTCAGATAGACTTTGGAGAGGGAGGCAGAGAGGAAAAGGATTCTCAGAGGAAAGTAAGAAAGGACTAAATACTACAAAACTACACTTGAATATTTATTTGTTCCTGAACTCTGATTTTCTACACTATCATTTTCTGTTTCAATTAGCAATATTTGTTCTCAAACTAAGGTATAATTTACACTGAGCTTTAAGAGAATTCATTCATAGGTCTTTAACTAAGAGAGCTTCTCGGAGGTTACTCTTACTATCTCCCTTACTTTAAAAGTCCTATATTGACCATCTGGCTGAAATTTTTGACTCAATTCATTTTAGTGCTATTCAAATGCTTTGAGTTCTCAGTTAGGGGCAGAGGGCAAGGGCTGTCACTCAGAACCAAAGGACAGCACTCTACCCCTCCAGCCACAACCTGCTCAAGATAACCCTTAAAACCCTTGACTCCAAAAAACTCAAAGGCTTTCAGAATAGAGATTGAAATGGAAATGAAGATCATATTAGTCTCCTCAACCTCAAAATAATAAACACTGTATAGAGGTTAAAAACAAAACCACTACCAACTTACATAAAGTTAAAAGTTGGGCTTTTAAACCAAAAAAGAAAATGAAGTCTATGGACCAAGACTTCCTTTTCATAAGGTATTCCATTTTTTAAAGTCTGCATTTAATGTGTCCGCACATTAAAGAGACCAGTTTCAAATAGTTCTGCTTCTCAATCTACAAAAGTCAACTCTAAGTGCCATTAAGAGATCAGACAGCTGATCTCAGCTGTCAAGACCAATAGCTCTTGAAAGAAATTTCTGTCAAAGCTATGAAAGATTTACATCAACAATTTAAAGTCTACCTCAATGAAATTCAAAAACAATCAGAAAAATAGTGTGCTCAAGACAATTATCAGTTGAAAGCAAAAACCTGAAAATTGAGGTTAGTGATCAGAATCCTAACCTAGTCAGAATGTCAGAAAAATAAATAATAAACTACAAAGGGGGAATGGATAGCCATATGTGAAAAGGGAAAGATTACAAATCAGCCCACTGTTCAAAATTCTGAGTGCAGTTTTGTTCTAAAGTCGCATATGACAAAGTTCCACAATCATGATGTTACTCCTCACTTTTTCTAGTCAACAAGTGAGACCACAACTTGAATACACAAACTTTACTGAATCAGATTTTAACTGTATACTAGTACACTGGGAATTGAATTCACAATTATTCTAGATTTAGACCATTTCAACACCAAAATTCAAATTTTGAAATTGAAAGCCACATGGTGTTCATGGGTACACAGCTAAGCAGATTGCTCAGATAAGTCTTTTTAGATATAACAGGTAAAGCATTCAACTTACTGTTATAAAGAACACACAGGCATTTTAGGATAGGGTAGCTAAGACTGAAAGTTAATATTAACTCCATAATGAAAAAAAATGTTCCTTGATTTGAGTACAACTATTTAGCACATAGAAGATACAGTTACTTCAATTTAACATAGTGCATGGACAATGGACAATATTGTAGTTCTGGATATCTCAACTGAGAGATCCCTAGGGATAAATTCTACTTATTTGATACAGGAATATGTGCAAAGTTGGTACTATGAGATAAACTGGAAAGAGCCATGAAATGAGACAACAAACAGTATCTGATAAGTTAAATGATTTTTGATAAATCATAAACATATTTCTAAAATCAGAAAAATTTTCAGCAACAATTATATGTTTGGTTAATTTCAATATTGCTCTTACATGTTTAGATGAAATTAGTGAAAGGGAATAATACTTCTTCTTACTGATTCTTAAAACACTATTCATTCCAATGACTTTATTCAGGGTAATAACTAGGGGAGGAGGGAAGTTAAGCTTCATGAAAAATCTAAAAATAACATCACATTAGCCATGTTAAAATATTAAATCATATATAGATTCTATATGTGACAGTGAGGACAAGTTCACTTTTGTGGAAAACCGGTACATATTATAAAAATAAATATCTCAGTTTCTGAATTTCTTAAGCTTCTAAATAGATCTACTAGATCTATAGATCTGGCTTGTCTAATGTACTTTTAAACTATGAATTCAATGTTAGCCATGTGTGCGAGAGTTTTATCAAGGCTGGATGAATAACTTTTTTCCAAGTATGTGTGAGACAAAGTACCAAAATTCATTTGTGTTTGCTCATTTATTCTTTCAAAAATTAAAAAAAAAAATTACTAAGTGGCTACTATTTGCCAAGTATTGAAACAAACCAGAAGAATAAAGCACAGCAAAGACTCCACATTCATTAGCCTTATAATTTAACAGAGAAGAAGGATGTTAAATAATAAAATCTTCTGAATGAGAAAGTCAGGGTTCTGTGGGTATGATTAAAAAGGGAGCCCAACATGAAATTCAGAAAAAAATAACTATCTCACCGGACAGCTAAGCTACAGAATATCCATAAATGGAGAAAAGAATATATTGAATATATTGAAGAAAATACATAGAATTTATCAAAAATAAAAAGATGGCAATGTGAATATCACTACTAGTGGAAATATTTCATCAAAAATAAAATTAAGCCATAATGGGAGGAGCAGAATAGAAGCAGCAAAGAGGAAGTCAAAAGTACCACCATCACCACTGGTAATATAAATAGCAAGGAAAACAGAAGGTGAGGAGCTAAAAGTTCTAAGACCGGAGTTTTGTTCAGAAGGAAGAGAGGTGTTAACTTTAGACTTTTGAAAATAACATTTGGTAACTCTGAATGGCAAACTGTATATTACTCTCTTTCTCTGCTTGAAATATTTAACACTTTCAGATGTCACTTCTGTTAGACTGCCCAAACAGAATTACTTCTTCCCACCTCTGAATTCTCACAGCATGCTACCTTTCTTATAGGCACCACAGCTATTTATAAATGTTTTCCATGTCCTGGTAGATAAATTTTTCAATAACAAGATAAATATCTATTCACTAGATAGGCATCATTTTTAAAAAAAAAATCATCCCATCTTCTAAACAGTAGTACAGAATTATAAAAAATTAAATCAAGATTCTGGTCAGTTAAGATACAGATCTAAAGAATTGTCACAATATCATGGCAACTAGAACTATAGCGAACATGATGAGAGGCATCACTGTAAATTATGAAGCTGTAGAGGAACATGGCAGAGGGCTGAAAAGAAGACAGACTGTACACCAGGCACTGAGGAGAATGGCAGGCTTTCTGGAAATTGAAGATGCCTATAATAATGATAGAAAGAGGTATAATGTATCATGTAAAGTAGCTATTTAAAATATAAATATTTATATTTTCTTAAATGAATATGTTTCAAAGTTGCTTTGAGATTTGAGTTCACCCTCTGTCTCAAATGCTCAACTCTCAGTTTGTTAACCAATTCTACACTCAAAGACATACACTGTAATGGAATATAGCTACGAATGCAAGAAAAACAAGAAATTCAAACTGAACTGGATACACCCAAAGCTAGATATTTTGTAAAGATATTTATTTTTCCATTCAAAACACCTTCTGGAAAGCTCAATTTCATATAATGGAATCTGAATCATAACAATAACTTAGACAAATCTCTAAAGCAAACAATAACAAGCAAAGACAAAGTCAAGGGGATAAAATAGCTGATGTTTTCTCCTAATTATGGAAAATTTTATTTTCCAGCAAGTAAAAACAGGTTCATAAAAAGTCTACTCAGGGGACCAGTGACTATAAGCAATAAAATCTGACAGAGTTCCAAGAGTTCTGGTTTAATGCATAACAATTTTAAGTTTTTAAGAAGCATTTTTAATATTTAAGCTCACAGAACACTTGCACTCTCCTCCAAAGACAAAACCACAGCATCACTTTGGGGGGAAAATAATCTATGCCCATTATCATAAATAATGTGCTAATGCAATCAATTTTACTAAAAGTGATACTTTTTTTGGAATAGAACACTTTAATAAACTAGTCAGTTAGTTGGTTAAGTTTCATTTGGACCAAAAACGTCATGTGTAAAGAAAACATTTTCCTCTTATTTAAAAAATTATAGCAGTATTTTTAGTTTTCTGTTTTAGTTCCAGACTACATTTTTTGGCAATGTGTTATGACTCTGCACATGCTGGTATAATATTTTAAATAAAAACACATTCTAATCAGTTACATATGACTTGTTTTGAAAATCATAAGTTTTTTTAAACTTTTTAAAGTTTGATTTTAGAGAACCTGCTTCAACAGATTAAAAAAGTTCTTTACAGTTAAAAACCTAAATTTCTTATTTCATTACTTTAAAAGGTTAAAAGACAGAAAAAGCCTTACTGTCTTCTTGAATTCTCCCCTGTCAGGGAAAAAAACTTTTCACCTGTCATTCCAAAGTTCAAAAAATAAGTTTTCTTATCTTTAGATCCTGTTTTGGGATGAAACCTGTCATAATGAGTCAACAAAAAGTAAAAAGAAGTAAAATCCTAGCAGAGATCATTCTCGCTATATTTTGTTACAAACTGGCCTCCACTTGTAAAAACTAATGTTCTATGGAACTACAGTTAGGATAGTTTTATAGAATGATATAAAATAAATTGCAAACAAATAAAATCCCATCTTTTAAAAATATACTTAAAATTAGTCCTACATGTGGTTACTAAAAATAACTTTTATGTTCTATAAAGTAAAAGAAAAAGAGTGGGTAAAGACAGAACAGTAAGGGAAATAACTCAGAATCCTAAAAGTAGAAGAGAATATTAGAAATCATTATCCTGTAGCCTCATTAACAAATAAAGCAACTAACACCCAGGCAAGTTAACATTTTTTTTTTTTCATTTTCTTGGGAAGAATCCATTTACTCAATGAACAACATATTTTAACACGTAGTGTGATAGATGGTAGAGATAAAGACAGTCCCTGTTCCTAAGGAACTCAAAGTCCAGTACAAAGACAAAAATGAAAATAAACAATTCTTAAAAATAAGAGAACTGGAAACCTGGAGAAGACAGTAGAGAGCAGAAAGCATAATGATGGAGCTGACATATGAAAGAAGGCTGATAATTTCCCAGGTGATAAAGAGGTAAAAAGGATTTTCTAGAAAGAAGAGGACCTTGTATGCCCTGAATATTTTTAAAAATATAAAATGGGAGCCAATGAAATAATGATAGTAAATAATACAATCTGACTGAATTTTATCTGTGTGTAAGGCAGATTAGCAAAAGAGGGTAAAAGGCAAACAAAGTATGTGATTATCAGTACCACTATGAGTTATGGCTCTAATGGCCTTAACTGTCTAGTCATACATAAGATAGAAGAAAGAAGAAATCATTAATAATTTCCTATTGTGAACACAAAAGACAAAGAATGCTTCGCCATAATATGATGTGTGACGGTTGAAATAGATTTCACAAAGAAGTTACTGAAATCCTTCTCAGACACTTAGAAAGACAGGAATGTCCGGGTCCTGTTAGAAATCTGAATTTAAATCAGAGAAAATGAATATAAGTCATTGGGATGTAATATAAATAGCATACCTTCTTAATTAGCTTTTCCAGAGTCCTTGGGTTCTGAGCCTTAAGGCCTCATGAAGACAGAGTGGGGAAGAAAATCAAACTGGACTGTCTATCACCTCTGTAAGAGCAGTACTGCTTTCACCTGTTTTATGTTTTGGGGTCCTAGTAAAGTTTTGTATTTAAAAAGCAATTGTGTTTCTTATGAAAATTTTGAAAAGTATCATAATACAATTTTAAACTCAGATTTTGTGTTAGTTATTGAATATACCTTTGGTAGTAGACTCAGGAAAGTTATGTGGCTGTTAGGAATTGTTCTAAACAATTAGGAATAATGTACAAGTGCCTAAAACAGCAAGTGGCACGTAGCCAAGTATTCACTAAGTAGTAATGAATGAAATAAAAAAATCAGAAAAGGACCTTGCACAATAGCATCTTGAGCAGGGAGAAAAAGAACTGATCGAAAGGTTTGGAATGAGAAGTCAAAGGAAGAAAGAAAACTAAAAGTAGCGTCACAAAGCAAAGGAAAGATACAGTTGAAGGAATAGAGAGAGCAAGTCCATAATGTCATAATATAAGGTCTATGAGATAACTATAAAATTCTAAAATTGGGAAGTCAATTGTGAATTAGCTAAGTCAGACTGTGCCAAATTGCACAAGATTTGGGGAAAGAATTAGAAATAAGGACATGGCTAGAGTAAGTATAAAAATTCATTCAATAGTTTTTTTTTTTTTTTTTTGGAAATGAGAAATAGTTTAAGCACAATTTAAGATTGATAAAGTGAAGACATTTCAAAATGAAAATACATGAATGTTCATGTGGTGAATTGAAAAGGAGAAACGATCTATAAGAAGGCTGGAAACCAACTTGATGGTATAATTATCTTGAGTTTAAAGGGAAATTAGGCCAGAGAACATAAGTGACCAATTATTTATTCAGTCTTGAGTCTGGGCCTATATTGTAGAGTGTATTTTATAAGAAACCCACTTTGTATTCAAAATTTATTTCAAATAAAAACAAGGACTATATGTATTGATAAAATATTCTTTTATATAAGGTCTTCAGTCTTTTAATGACAAAGAATTCTCTATTTACCTGACTCTTCTCTGACATAATAGCAAATTTTTCATAAAACATTATGGATTCAGAAGATGAATTTTTTAAAAGAAATTGCTACCTGTGCCTCAAAAAAATAATTCTAAAAACAGTAGGAGGCTACATAGTTTTTGAAATATTCTTACTCCTAAAGAAGTTTACCTTGAACAAGAAAGGACACTGCTGAGATTTGAGTGAAAAGCACTTGAGTCTACATGATGATTATAAGTGGTACTTAGCTCTGAAACTGATTCATGTCTTCACATTAGCTGCTTAATTGCACTGACTGAATTTTTCATTAGCTGACCAAATACTTTATTGGCTTTGGGAAATTGAGATAATCATATTTACAGTAAGAATTTTCTAAACATTTATTTTCTTAGAATGAACAAAACCTTAGCAGCCTTAGTAGCTACGTTTGCCTGAAAACTCTTTGAGTCCTCATTATTTATTTTTCTATGAATAGCTAAGACAATAAAATGGCTCTCAGTACTCAGTTCTAACTAGAAATTTTCTCATAGAAAAATATTAGTTCTAGAATCAAAATTAAAATGCCTAGCTTACCAGAACTTGGACAACCTGTAGTTTTGTAATCCACATGGAATTCTGTAATTCTTAAGGAATAAGGAAGAAGTCGGCTTTTTATGCTGTTATAAACCAATATATCAAGCAAACTTAAATTATTGCCACATGTTGACTAACTTGGGCAAGTATTTTAGATATTACCTATATAACAAATTGAAACAGTATACTGAAATCAACATCTCCCATTAATGGAGTATACTGAAATGTTTCGTGTATCACAAGAATATATGTAAAACTCAAAATTTTAATTAGTCCTAATATATTAATGCATGGGTTAGAAAGGGAGAGTAAATCACTGAATTTATAGTTAAGTACATTTATGCCTACAAGAATTCTGTATCTTTACTTAAAATAACATTATATAAAGCAATCAAGATCATCACAAAGTATCAAATGTTAAAGTGTCAAACACAATAATTATGAAATAAGGGTTTTATAACACTGAATGAGAACACAGAACAGTAAGTACAACTTAAAAGGAATGCAAAGGCAATATTTTTCTCATAAAGTACACTATATCATTAATTTGCACAATAAGAAGCAAAAATCAGAGAGCAGAGATGGCTATATACAAATAATGTCTATAGTCCATTATCACTGGTATTTTCCTCTGAAGGGATGATACTTTCAAAAGGTTTACAGCGTATCCAGGTCTTAAGAAAGAAAAATGGAGATTTATGTAAAGTTTCAAGAAAACAGAAGTTTAAGATACAGGTCTGTCCGTAAGATAAGGAAAACTTCGTGCAGTTTTAGACTGCACTGACGCAAAAAAACAAAAACAAACAAACAAACAAAAAAAACAGAACAACCGTGAGTATGCATCTACTACGTTAACCATTATTTGCTGGTAAAATGTATGGAATAAAGAATAGATTCACAAAACTCCCAGTTTGACTTATTTAATGGCTTTCGATGAATCTTACCAATGACAAAACAAAAGTCATCGATTGGTCTCCACATCAACAGATAATAAAAACCAGGATAAATTTACAAAATACTTTCACATTTATTTTCCTGTTTAGTGTTCATAAATGTCTAGTAGGAAGAAAAGAGGAAAGTATCCTTAACTTATAAAAGCAAATTAAGGTTCAGGGGAGGTTAAATCTGCCCAAGGTAACAGATACAGTCATTTCAGTCTAATAGGAGAGAATAGCAGAAATCTGAATAAGATGCTACACAAATGATTATTACATAATGGTGGTTTCAAGGAGACAGATGAATTATAAATAAGTGAATGAGGGAACAAGACATTAGGAAGATGGTGTAAAAGGCAGCTCTGAGTTCCTACCCCATTATAAAAACAATGAAAATAAGCAAAAATGTTACAACCGTCAGAAAATAGCTAAGTGTTTACTGAAATTCTCAATCAAAAAAAGAGAAACGTTCCTGTCATTTTTACTAGCAATCTACTTTCCCAGCAAGGCCCTGGTCCTGGTTCCACAGGGAGCAGAGTAAACATTCTAAGCAAATTCTTGTGTTTGTCTGATCTATCATGTCAAGAGACTACTTGAAATGAAACTGGGTAAAAAGAGACTTTCTGTCTTTACTTAACTGTTTACCCCTACCTGCTTGCTTCTTTCTCCAAAGCAGGCTACAAGCAGTTCCTTTGCAATTACCTTCAACCTTAACTGGATACACTTATCTGCCTGCTACTCTCTACAAAGCAGGCTACACACTCTTCATTAGCATTTTCACTGATCACCTTTACCATTGATATGCAAAAGCCAGCCAACTGCTCTCTGCTTTCAGCTCCAAAAACTGCAG
>PVHY01032756.1:0-11644 GCA_004024945.1 Uropsilus gracilis
GGGGGGGGGGGGAGGGAGAGAGGGAGAGGGAGATAGTTTGAGAGATTCCTGGCCTCTGAAGAAGGAAGAAGGACCAGCAACTGCATCCAGCAGCCACAAGGAAGAGAAGCTGAGGACTTTTGCGGAGATTGGGCCCCTGGTCCTGTCTCTGACATCACTTGAGGGGAGCACCAAAGACCTGGACCTGGTGTCTCAAAGAACTGTTTTGTTGTTGGTGCAGTGCAACTCACAAAAAGCTGTTAATGCTTGTTTACCTAGACACCACATGTGGCTAACCAGTGGTGGCCATCACCAGTGGGCAGTATCCAGCACTCCTGTTAACTGGTGGTGACCGCTGCTGCTGTCCAGTGCTCCTGGTAACTGGTGACTAGTGTCTGGTGGGCACTAACTGGGTGAGGCAGTCAGTACCTGTGGCTACATTAAGCTCTTTGTTTTCCTTATAAAACAAACCCCATGGTTGGTGACACCTGAGATCCCTTACAATTGTGTGCATGGGTGAGAACCCACAGTCAGTGACTGTCCTCTCTTGGGCACTTTAATTGGCTACAGCCCTCGGTATTTATCTCCCGCCTTTGTGCCTGGTTTTAAAACTTCAATATTTCTCTCATTTCAAATTTCAAAATGTTCAGCTGGCTTGCACAGTCACCTGGCGCTGACTTTTCCTTGGTTTAAGATACAAAAGTTGGTAAGAAAAAGAAAAATCCTAAGCCATGAGGTAGCACATGCCTGTAATCCCAGCTTTGGGAGGCTGAAGCCAGGGATCACTTGAGTCCATGGGTTTGGGACTACCCCAAACAGGCAACATAGCAAGACCTAGTCTCTAAAGAAAAAAAAAAGAAAGGGGAAAAAAAAAGAAAAAGAAAAATCCTGAGCCTTGTGCAGTGGCATGTGCCTATAATCCAAGCACTGGGAGGCAAGAGGCCAGAGATTGCTTGAGTTTGCAGGTTCAAGACTACCCTGGGCTACATAGCGAGACCTGGTCTCAAAAAAGAAGTCAGGTGTGGTGGCAGGAGCCTGTAATCCCAGCTACCTGGGAGGCTGAGGCTGGGGATTACTTGAGTCTGCAGGATCAGTACTACCCCAGGCAACATAGCGAGACCTAGTCTCAAAAAGAAAAGAAAAAAAAAAAGGAAAAAGAAAATATTAAGCTTCATTTGTAGGTCTAATCTTCTGCCCCCAGAACCAGAGACCCTTAAGGCTTTGCTTAAGGCAGAAGGGTTGGTGGGTGGAACGCAGCTGTTGGAAGCTTCCATGGCAGTTGGTAAACGGCTGATGGTAGAGACTCCAGGAGAACCTGTGGAACAGAAAGGGAGCAGGTAGGAATAATCCTGGGGAAGGCAGTCAGATTGAACCTCGGGCTGCCTGAATCCTAGTGACAATGAGACGCTGCAGAAGGTGTATAAACCAAAGGCCACTTTCAGCATATGAATCTGTCTACTCTGGAACATCATCTAGTAAAACAGATAAGCTACTCAATCACCGCTTTGTCCTCACATGTAAAATAGAGGGCATTTGTATTTTGTAGGGTTGTTGTGAGGATGATATAATCTGCACAAAAATATCTTCAACAAGTGTTGAGCACATTCAAGTTATTAGCGTTGTGGGCTTTTCCCAACAAGGTCTGTCATTTGCTTATCCACACATTCAATGTTATTAATTGTATACAACTCAGAGCTCTTGTAAACTCTAATTTTGTTATAAAACTCAGAAACTCAGCCTGTTTTCTCCTGAATGTCCCTTGACTGAGAAAAACAATTCTCAATCTGGCCTAGGAGCATCCTTTGTGACTTAAGAAGCCACGCCTGGCATTTTAGTAGGTTCTGTTGTCCAACAACTTTGCTGGTGGCGTATTGATCTCTTCAGACAGACTGCCAATGCTTTTGGTTAGAAACACAGATTTCAGTCTTTTGTGCCCCTCGCACTCCTGCATCGTCCTGCTCCCCCCATATTCCATGCTTCAATTTTGTTGAAGTTAGTTTTAAATTTTTCTTGTCTGTTTTCCCATTATCCTTCATATAAAGATCATCCAGTATTTCTCTTTTTCTTTCTGACTAATTTCTGCTAGCATGATTCCTTCTAGCTTCATTGGGGGTGATAAGGTGGTGGGGAAACACCAGGATGGATGGATAGTGATGTTAAAAGAGAGAGAGAGAGAGACAGAGAGAGAGAGAAACTCTCCAGCATATTAACAAATTTATTTTGTTATTAACAAATTTATTAAGGTACATTTTTAGCCACATAAATTAAACTTATAAAAAAAAGAAACAGATTTTTAGGTCATTCAGTGCTGGATTAAATCTTGGCTTTGCAGCTTCCTTGCTGTGTAGTACAAATTGCTCTGGGCAATTTGCTAACTATCATTAAGTACCAGTTTTCTCATCCACATTATTGATACCTTAATAACACCATTTGTAAAGTGTTGTGAGACTTAAAATAGATAATGCACCGAAAGCTCTTAACTCAGCACCTACTATATTAAACAGCAGGTACTTTCTGAACCACAGTTGTCAGTGTTGGAGCAGCCTGGAGCCACTGAGCTCTGCATTCCCCCGGCCCTCAGGGGTAGCTGGATGGCATCCCAGGCTAAGCTCACACAGGGGTCACCAGGGTTCTAAGTTCAACCCTGATTCCGGGTATTGCCCAGGTTGGGGGGAAGCTCACCTGTATGATGCTGGGAGCTGACTTCCATCCCTGGTTTCCTTAGTGAGGGTGCTGCTGGAAGGAGGTGGAACAGAGTGGCCATTTGGGTTGCCTTTAAACGGAGTGATGCCATGGGTTCCTCACTTAGCTTTGTCATGGCAGCTACTGCAGCTGGCAGGCCCACAGGGCAGGTGGTGGTGAGCATCAGGCCTCTGCCACCACTGTGGGCTCCTGTAGCTACAGCTCCACTTCATACCATTAGGTTAGGATCTTCTCCTTCTTCCTCTACCCAGTTGCTTAAAGTAAATAATTTTTTCCTTTTACTGACCAAATGCCCTTTAGTTTGCATTTGTGGTAGTGAGTGGCTGGACCGGAACCAGGGAGAGGAATTCTGACCTGGGAACAGCGGAGGCTCTTTGTGGGGTAACTTTAACACACACCCAGGCACATAGAAGCATGTACACGTAAAGTGCATATAAGTGTTTTCCCTAGAACACTTGACTGAGAACTGGGAGTAAAGCAAAGAAAGCAAATATCAGTTTAAGACCAGTTTGGCTTTAACCTCCTCGTCTGTCAGTAGAAACTGAAAAGGTGATGGCTCCCTGATCGAGGCAGAAACCTAACAGTAATCAGTAAACAATTTAGCTCTTTGGGTTGACAACTGATAGGTTCCATGTGAAATATGGCAGTGAGTTTGGGCAGAGGAAAGAGGATGTTGGCAGAATTAGCCCGAGATGTTGATGGAAAGTAGGTCTGGGCGGCCTGCCACATGTAATTTTGAGGAAATTTTCTCATTTCAAATCATGTGCTCATTTCAGACTAAGAATCTTGACTTTTGCTCAGAAAATCTGATGAGTGCAAATGTAGATAGGTTACTGTACTAATTAGTATTGTTTATTTATTTCGTTATTTGATTTGTCCACATAATCAACACTTTTCAGTCCTACTGGAATCTGTGCTAGGACTCCAGGGATATAAAATGAGGTTCAGCTTTTGACTTCATGCTCAGATGCAGAAGACTGACATATATCCAGGTATACTGAATGCTGACTATGCTATTTTAGGGGTTATAAACAAAATGGTATACATGGGTGGGGAAATTCCTTCTGCCTGGGGAAGTGGTGGTCATAATTTTCTTTTTCTTTTTTTTTTTTTTTTACAAAGAAAACAGCAGACTTGAAGAACAGTAAGATTTTGTTATGTTGCTATAGGGGAAGAGTATTGTGGGTCTGACCCAGCCCAAGCAAATTCCTGGAGTCATGGGGTGCACATATGATATAATGGAGTCATAGAGTGGGGTGATGAATCAAGGGGTAAGACTGAGAAGTTAATTTGCCATAGAATATGGAGTGCCTTAAATTCTATACAAAGGAAAATTTGTACTCAGAAGGCAATATGGAATTGCTCAAGGATTTTAAACCAGGGATGATGTGATTCCAAAAGTCTTGGAAATGTTGGGAGAATAGGAGTGGGGAAAGGTGGGAGGGATATTGCAAACGTCCAGACAAAAGATAAGATTGGGCCTGAATTAGGATTGTATTGGGGAGTAGAGGGAGGTGGTCTATTTCAGGTCCATTTCTGATAAAATTGACCCAACTCAGTGCCCTCTTCAAAAATGTGTATGAGAGAGAGAGAGAGAGAGAGAGAGAGAGAGAGAGAGAGAGAGAGAGAGAGAGACTCCACTAAGAAGATATCCACAAATGAGGAGAAATCACCGGAGAGGATACCAATGATTGACGACTGAGTCAAACTGTCTACTCACCCTGTCCTTGCCTTGACTTTGTGGTCTGTGCAGCCCCTCTCTCCCTCCTCCAATATTCACATAATCTGTTTCTCTGCCAGGTAGGAAGTTAATAATAGCAGCCAGGTGGTCAGCAGATTGTCCGTCTAAAATTAACAATTGGGTCAGAGATGCATTTTGCAAATATAGACTAGAATCTCTTGTGGGATGTGGTCCTCTCAATTCAGGCTTAATCACTGGACTTAGGGAAAAACCCAGCCTGTGGGCATTCAGAGGGTGGGATGGGCATTCAGAAGGTGACAACATCCTCTCTCCTGGTTTCTAGAACACTCAGGGATCCAGTGCAGGTTTTATACAGGAAGAATAACAAGGGGTTGGTGAGGCTATAGGTCATAAAACAGGAGGGGAAGGACTGACAAGGGTTTGAGAGAAAGGAGGGAAGTTGGCTAGATGCGTCTTTCTTTGTTTCCAAGGCAAACAACAAATATGTCATATACCCTGTGCCTGTTGCAAAGACCTGTTTCATTTTGTCCCACCCAATCCATTTATTCATTGATGTAAGTATTTCTTAAGAACCTATTGAGTGTTGGGATGTGTCCTTGGACCTGGAAATAAGTCAACAATGGATGGAACCAGCACCATCTACCTCTGCCCTCATTTTCTTTGTTTACTCAGCTCTAAGGAGAGTGTGAAGTAAGATGACTTGGGCTTGGTGGGGGTGGGGGTGTCCTCTTTGGTGAGTCTCATATGTTTACATGTATTGAGATATCACATCTTGTCAGTCCCACTTCCAATTGTAATCTGTGAATTTCTGGTGTCTACCACATAAAGAAATGCTCAGTGAAATAGAACTGGGTGAATTGCTCTGCTAGGTAAATTTTAACTGTGTCTGATGAACCAAAAATCTTTGCTCTTGTAGTGAAGGACATGGCGATGAAGTGTTTTGTAGCAGTGTGAAAACCCCACTGTAGAGAGTTGCAGCAATGCAAGGCATACGGGCAAGAGTAGACTTAGTAATTTATGCTAAATTTGTGCTTTAATTTACTAAAGATGTACAGGTGGTTACAGGGACAGCTGGGAGTAGAAAACAAACTTCTTGATGGGTATTTTGTTTATTGCTGCATTTGATTACAGACTAAGTTCTATTAGTATAAAGCCTTTGTTTAGCTCACTAGTACCTCTTCAGTTGGGATTGTAATAGTAATAAATAATGTCAGTAAATATTAGCTTAATAAAGAAATGATCTCTTTTTTTTCTAACTCTTTGGGTATGTTTTAATTTCTATGTTCTTAACTTCTAAGCTCAGAATTTTACTCTTTTCCCCTCCTCTCATGAAAATTCAGACCAGTACATTTCCTTCTCAAGATTAACCACATCCTATGCATTTTGATAAGCATTGTCATTATTTTTTTTGAAGACTAAGTCTTGCTATTTTTGCCTGTGGAACCACAGGTTCAATTTGCCCAGGGTACCACAGACTCAAGCAATCCCCAGCCTCAGCTTCCCAGGTAGCTGGGATTACAGGTGTGTGCCACCATGCCCAGCTTTTTTTTTTTGGAACTAGGTCTCACTATGTGTCCCCAGCAGGACTCGTATCACGATCCCTGGCCCCAGTTGCGGCTTCCTAGGCTGCCGCTTACACCATGCCTGGCCATTTTTATTATTATTATTCAGCAGTCAGGTCTAAATATTTTCAAATTAAAACATTTTTAAAAATAGGCTGTTAAAATTTTTCTATAAAAATTGATGTGTAATTTAATTGCATTTGATTCAGAAAACTTGTTCTGCATGATACTGATAATTTTAAACATATTGAGATTCAATTTATGACCTAAATAATAATAATTGATTGATAATAACTGATCACAACAAATTATGATTCAATTTATTATTAAATATTCATTTTTAAAAATAAATTATATATATTTTTAAATGTTCAGTTTTTATTAGTGTGCTCTTTACTTGTTGGGATTATAGTTTATACATAATCAGCTTCATCAAGCTGATTGAAATTGAATCATACATTTTAGTCAGCTTGCCTATGAGCTAATAAAAGAAGTATATCAGCATTGGTGGTAGCTTTGTCAATTTTTTTGTTATTCTTTCACTTTTTAGTTTATATAGTTTGAAGCTTCCAACAGTGCAAGAAATTTAGAGTGCTATTAACCAATTACCCTGATTTATATGCTATTACTGTTTATATTTGTTTTGTAATATGATCAAGTGTTTTGTTAATTTATTGATGCAGTTGGTAGGTTGTTTGCTCATTGTTTCTTCTAATATCACAAATATTTATCCTGATATAATTTTACTTCTCAAAGCAAACATTTTAGGAATTTTTTTAGTATTTGTAAGATTCAAGATTTCAATTATCTATAAAAATTTTTAAATAAGCTATCCAGTTTTAGGTAGAATTATTTTTCATTGTAGTCACAATATTTTCATTGTAATCACAATACATCTTATTGAAATTTCCACTCTGGTGTTGAGAAATCAGTTGTTGTTTTTTTGTTTTTTTGGTTTTTTTTTTGAGACTAGGTCTTGCTATTTTTGCCCATGGAACCGCAGGCTCTTGTTGCCTGGGGTACCACAGACTCAAGCAATCCCCAACCTCAGCTTCCCAGGTAGCTGGAATTACAGGTGCGCACCACCACGCCCAGCTATTTTTTTTGGAACTAGGTCTCGCTACGGGCCCCAGGCGGGACTCGAACCGCGATCCTTAGCCCTGGCCGCTTCATAGTCTGAAGCTTACAAGCACGAGCCACCGTGCCCGGCCTCAAAATCAGTTGTCATACTAGATATCTTATCATACTTTATAGACAATGTTTTTGCTTTGACCAGGCTTAACTTTTTCTCTTGGTTAATCTGTGATTTCAGTCCAATATGGTCATATACGTATTTACTTTTTTAATTAGGGATAACTTAAATGGAATATTTATATCTTTTATCAGTTCTTTTATCATTTTGACAAGTAAAAAAATTGTGGTGTAAGAACAAAATGTAGCATTTTATTAATTTTTCTTTTCAATCAGTTCTGAGTCCACAGTTGTGTGTCATTAGTACATACACATTACTGTGTGGGCATCACTGCCACCCATCTCAAGAGCGTTTTTCTTCTTCTAAGACTGAGATTCTCTTTCCATGAAACATTTCTAACTGGGTCAGTCTGTTATTTAAACTGTCTACCAAGTTTTAAATTCAACATTTTTTTCACTTTTAGAAGAATTATTTAGTTCTTTTAAAAATATTTCTGGTTTTTAAAAATAGTTACTCATTCTTTACTCATATTTTCCATTACTATACTTTCTTGTAAAGAATAGTATTCATAGTTATTTAGTATCTGTTCACCTACATTGAAAGACTTGGCAGGTGATTTCTCTCCCTTCTTGTTATTTCTATGATCTCCAAGTCAGGGAATTTGTCACTGGGAGTGCTAGACAGCATTGACCAGTAGCCATAGTCACTACTGATAACCTGGAGGCAGAGGCAGAGACACCAAACGTTAACAACTTTTTGTGAGTTGTTGCAATGCACCAACAACAAACAGCTGTATGAGATGCCAGGCCCAAGTCTTTTGGTGCTCATCTCAGTCAGTGTCAGAGACAGGAGGGGAGCTGGGAAGAGACTGTTTCCATCTCCAAAGAAAGAAGAAGGACCAACAGTTCATCCTGGAAGAAGAAAGAAGAAAAGAAGCAGTAGCTAACAGCTGACTAACGAAGCTCAAAGGACTTGGAAGCTCAAATCTTCTAGAACAGGCTGTAAGAACACCTGTCTGACTTTTGCCCAAAGGGAAACATTCTCTTTTTTAAAATAGGACAATAAACAAACCATTTTCTGCTCTAGAGGGAAACAGTTGAAAAAGAAGACCATCTGCTCCTTTGCTTATGAGAAGCAACATGAGAAACTCATGAAAAATTATTTCCTACTAGAATTAATCTGGAAAATCACAATCTGAATATAAACATTTCATGTCAGCTCCAAGAGAGTGCAATCTCATCTGCTGCTAAGGAATAAGGGATTCATATGTTGATGTTCTAAACCCCAGTGTGATGGTGCAAGGAGCAGGGCTTGGGCATTTGGGTTTGTGTGTGGGAGTGTGATTCAACCACAATGGTGAAGCCCTTAGGGAATAGAATTTATGCCTTTCTAGAAGATATACAAAAAAGGTGATCTCTTCTGTCTACCATGAAAAGATACAGCAAAAAGGAGGTCATCTGAAAATCAGGAAGGGGGTACTTAACAGATACCCCTTCTGTTGGCATCTTGACTTTGGCCTCCCCAGAGACCAGAACTGTGAGGAATAAATATGTGTTTAGGCCACTTAGCCTACAGTAATTTGTTACAGCACTCCAAGCTAACCAAGGAACCAACTGTCAGTGTTATTCACCTTATTATCCTACAGATAAATTTGTATGAGACCTTCAATAAATCTTTGCTGAATGTATTAGTATTTTACTTTTTTTTATGCTTACTGAATGCCAGACCAAATATTAGGCACTCGGTGAGTGTTAACTCATTTAATGCTCTTAACAATACTACTTTTCTTATCCCATTTTATGGATGGCAAAACAGGCGCAGAAAATTTTAATTAACTGGTTGCAGGTCATACATGCAGGAGGTGGTAGAGCTAGGAATCCTATATCAATATATGATTACAAAATCTATGCTTTTGACCAGTATGATAAATTACCTCTCAATGTCTGTCTGGTGATGAAGTGAGAAGAGGCTCTATAAGGGGATAATTGGGTGGCTTAGGTGATTTCCTGGATAGAGGGAATGGGGAAAAAAATAACTTTTGATCTTCGAGTTCTATTCTTTGTGAAAATAATGGCATGAGGTATTTTCAAAGTCTACCCTTCCAGGAAGGGTACTAAAAGCCTGGGAGGACCAAATTTTTTAGAACTCTGGAGCTAAATAGATGCTTGTAGCACTCCAGGAACACATATGGCATAAAAATAGTTGAATCTCTGTAAAAACCACTTGGTTGATAACCCTTCAACTTCCTCTAAAGTTCATCTCCAGTTTCCCAGCTCAAAGAGAGCCTTGAAAACAGCAGCCTGCATCCAAACACCAGTGCTGGAGGGAGGAGAATGGATGTCATTTGGAAGTTTTTCTCTCTGCTTGATCTTTCTGGTGGCTCCCTAAGCAGATGATTCAAAAGGCATGCTTTATCTCACTCAAGGCAGAACTTGTTTCACTCTCAAGTGGATACCTTGTCATTTGTAGAAAGCACTTGTAAGCAAATGTTTTAGTCTTCGCTGCTAAGGCGATGGATAACAGTTGGGACAAACAATAGATTAATCAAATACCTTCCTGGGAAGACTGGGGAAGGAGATGCTTCTAGGGAATAAGGGTTTTGAAAGTTCTGACAAATTTCTGGGGATCTTGAAGTTCCAGGGCTGTTCATAAACTCCAAGAAGATCAGAGGAGCTCCCAATTTTGACCTCTAGTTGACCTGCACAAGCTGTAAGTGAAGGCCAAGGCAGAGTCATCATCTTCCTGGCTGAAAGCATGCCCCAAAGAAACACATGAACTCTCTTCAGAAAGGCCAGGAGATTTTGTTGTTGTTTCAGGCATTTAAGAAAATCTCTGTGCAGTTATTAAATTGAGAGAACAGAGATGTGGTATATATGGCATATGAAATCTGATATACACATGCCATGGAATAATATTCAGTCTTAAAAGACAGGAAATTACGACATAGGTTACAATACAGATGAACTTTGAGGACATTCTGTTGAGTGAAATAAGCCAGATGTAACTGTGCAAATACTGTGTGACTATACTTATGTAAGGTAACTAGAATGAGAATTTATGGAGACAATAAGGAGTGATGACTTCCAGTAGTTATATAGAGAAAAGGATTAGGGAGTGGTTGTCTAGTAGATAGCAAGTTGCAGTTTCAGGAGATGAAGAGTTCAAAGGAGGATGGTGGCAGTGATTGTATAACAATGTTAGTAAACAAAATATGGACTATCATATTCAGAAATATCTCATATCATATTCAAGGAATATTATTCAGACATGAAAAGGAATGAAGTACTAACAGTGCCGCTTGGAAGCACCTTGAGGACATAACACTAAGTGTAATAATTTATTTAGTCTGCAAAAAACATATATTATCTCGTTTATAGAAATGTTCAAAATGCTCAATCCCATAGAGACAGAATGCAGTAGATCCATAGTTTCTATGGAATAGGGGAGTAGGAATTAAAACATCTAGGGTTTCTATTTAGGGAGATGGAAATAAAGCAGTAGATGTTGGTGGTAGTTGTTCAATGATGTGAGTATACTGAAAAATTCACAATCATACACTTTAAGATTGGTAAAATGGTGAATTTTATGTATTTGCATTTGATCTTAATCTTAAAAAAAGGAATGAATTAAAGGTGAGCGAATTGCCTTCAGGTTTCAAGTCTGGGTAATTACAAAAATGATCTCATCAACACAGAATAGTATGCTAGAAGGGGAGCTTGATTTCTGAGGCAGATGGCAAATTTGACTTTAAACAAGCTAGGTTCAAACTGAAGACTCAACATTTGGCTGGAAATTGTGATCGCCGACAGGTTACTGGCTAGGGCGCTCCCAGGGCTAGAAACTCAATTTAAGAACTTTCAGCATGGAGACAGAACGAAGGGCTTAAGAAAAGGGCCCCTTCTTTGTAAGATATAGCTTACTATCTTGCAGAGAAGGCCTAATGCTTTAGAATAAACCAGACCCTACCGGATAAAAAAATGGATTACTCTGGATTGGCAAGATGTTTGTAGAAATAAGGGTGATTCCTGTGTTCTGCACTCGGGGTTCTTTCCTCCTTTTTAATTTGTGACTTTCAATGAGGTAAATGCACTTCTCACATCCCCAAACCACTGAGGCACCAAGAACTATGTTGACATTTTGGTGAACACTCTCCACTGGGGTTTTTAAACAGAAGACTGATGCTTCTAAGAAACCACTCTCCTGTGAGGTGGAGAATGGGTGGGAGGTATATGCAGGGAGACTGGAAATGTGTAGTATTTTCCCTGCTGGCAGTGAACTTCTCCAGAAATGAAATTCTTTGTTTTGTTTTTTTTTTTAATCAATTCTCTGATTTTGAGGTACTGTATGTACGCTTGGGTTCATTCAGATTCTGCTTGGTTTCATTTTTGGGGTGTTCCTCAAAAAAAAGCAACCCAGGGCCGGGCACAGTGGCTCGTGCCTGTAAGCTTCAGCCTATGAAGCGGCCGGGGCTAGGGATCGCGGTTCGAGTCCCGCCTGGGGCCCGTA
>PVHY01032757.1:0-11637 GCA_004024945.1 Uropsilus gracilis
CACGTTGCCTGGGGTACCACAGACTCAAGCCATCCCCAGCCTCAGCTTCCCAGGTAGCTGGGATTACAGGCACCCGCCACCACGCCCAGCTATTTTTTGGAGGACTAGGTCTCACTCGGTGTGCCCGGCGGGACTCAAACTGCGATCCCTGGCCCCAGCCGCGACTTCCTAGGCTGCCACTTACAGGCATGTGCCACCATGCCCAGCCTGGAAAATAACTCTTAAATATAACTTAGTGATCATAATATAACAGAGTTTCACATACCTTATACCACTTATTCTCATATAATCCTCAAAGAAACCATTTTATTCCCAGTTTACATATTAGAAAATTGAGGTTCATAAAGATTAATTTTGCCCAATGTAGATCAGTAGCAGAATGGACATTTCTGCTTAGATGGTTTCTGTTCATTTCTTTAATATACTATGCTTTTATCTATCCTCTAAAGCTGTCCACATTTCAATCTGGAATTTACCAATACCAGTTTTACAATCATTGTCTCTAAACTGGGAATCATTTCATCTTCTGAATCTCAGACCTCAAAACTTCTAACTGAAAAGTTCTATTTTCTACCAATTTTAATTGAGGTTACCTTGCTCTATCCTTGGATGAATCTGTACATGCTATCCTTTAAATCACGTTGGTTCAATATTCTACGTTTTCATGTTATATTTGAATAAGAACACATTTAAAAAGATCAGTATTATAAATTTATTATACCAACAGTTGATATATATAAAATATATCTTTTCTTCTCCCCTCTTTTAGTGTTCGAAAGAATCCTCAAACCAAAGAAATACAAATTACCTCTTCTGTCTTTAAAGTTACAGCCTATGTGAGTATAAATCAATTAAACCAATTGATTTAAATAAATGTTGTTAAAATAGCCCTTACAAATGGAGTTAAAATTAGGATGATGTTATCTCTGGGAAAAAAGATTATGCTTGATTTTTTGTTGAAATTAAAAGTTAATAGGTTATGCTTTTATTTGGAGGACAATATGAATTCCCTAGCTTCCTTTCTACCCTCTGTATCTAGTCCTTGTTGATGCTAAAGCTAAATCGGTGGCTGGACTGGAACAGAGTTCTCTTTATCAAATCACATTTCATAAGGCAAATAAGTAAGAATGTTAGAAATGCCTTTATGTCACAGAATCTGATACATAGATTTTAGCATCATACAAAAACTGTTAGTACATAAAAGCAGTTTCTAAGTATCTTCAGTGAAACACTTGACATATATTTGCTGGATATCTACAGTGTATCAGCTGCTGTGCAAGATGAGGGTGCAGTTGTAAACACAAGTAGTCTCTGCCCTGTAATAACTGTAGAACATGTTCTGAAAGAAAGCAACAGCAGAAGAAAATTGAAAAAAAGAAATTTTTACAATATTTGCACTTTAAAAACACTTTTCCAAAAGATAGAATTTACCTGTGATCTTTAAGTCCTTAAAGTCAAGAGGTATGCATGTTTGTATAGTACATATGGATTGTTAGCATAATTGACCATGCTGTTAATATTTCACAATACTAGTTAATTGCCAATTTATGTAAGTAATAATAGTTAAATAAATTGACTTATTTGAATGCAGTTGTATATGAAATAATTGAGGTTTGTCCTTCTCAGGATTCTGAGGGTGTGTGCTACCCGACAACAACAAGCCATGAGCAGACGTTTTCTTACTTCATCGTGGATCCCTTCAAGCGGCACCTTAATGTTCTATACCACTGCTATGGGGTGGGGGAAATGTCTTAGCAGTAGTTTTTCAGATTGTGTTGATTTACTGGGGTTTTTTGTCTGTTTGTTACCAGTTTTTAAGTTTTACTACTGGTTTATAGAAAGACTTTGCAAGTTAATTCCAGTAACATAGTAAGAGTCTGCTTAGAAAAGAAAACAAGTACCAAGATATCTGTCTTGAAATTTGTCTGGAATACTAACACAGGAAAAAAAAAAAAATCCACCCCAATTCTATACCAATACAGTTGTAGAATTTTTATAGAAACTTACAAAGAACTCAAAGTCTAATTCATATTTATTCATGAAGTATCAAGTGAGTCCTTGATTTCTGTGTATTTGAGTTTAGAAATTAATTCAGTCTCAGTTGAAATGGTGGTAAAAAAATAAGCCTCTCTACTACTGATCACTAATGTCAATTATTAACTTTTTAAATTTGAATTTTATTTAGTTACAATTCTTCATTGCATAAAAACTGATATCTTTAGACCTGTGGAAAGAAATCCCTTTGTTTCATTTGTTTTAGTTAAAATCTTCAATAAAAAAATGCTCCGAGCCGGGCACAGTGGCTCGTGCCTGTTAGCTTCAGCCTGTGAAGCGGCTGGAGCTAGGGATTGCAGTTTGAGTCCCACCTGGGGCTTGTAGCGAGACCTAGTTCCAAAAAAAATAGCTGGGCATGGTGGCGCACGCCTGTAATCCCAGCTACCTGGGAAGCTGAGGCTGGGGATTGCTTGAGTCTGTGGTACCCCGGGCAACGAGAGCCTGGGGTTCCACAGGCAAAAATAGCAAGACCTAGTCTCCAAAAAAAAAAAAAAAAAAGCTCCGAAAGTAAGTATAAATTCTTCTGTCACATAATAAGTTAAAACTGCAGCAGCCCCTTGGCTAGTAAAATTGCCGCATGTTAAATGGAAACAGAGAGAGAGTTGTCTTGATGATATTAAGATGACAAAAGAGTAAAGTGCAGAATCTTTTAGGAGTATCCCCTATTAGATTCATAGAATGAATCTACTCATAGAATGAATCTAATAGGTGGTAGAGAAACAGAAATATGGAGACTTTTTAGGGAGGCAAGATAGGAATGTGTGTTTCTCTGTTGTAGGGATTAGGATGTTAATGTAGCACTTGAACTTGTGAGTGTATCTCAAAAACACCTGGCAGTTTGGATTTAGAACTCAGGAGACAGTATTTTATTTATAATACTTGCCACAATAAATGTTTTTTTGAAAGAATGCTTTCCAAAGATGTTCATAATATCTATAACGTTTAAAAACATCATTTTATAAAAACATCAAATTAAGAACTAACATGTCTATTTGCTACCAGTCTTGCTATCCCTACAGCCCCCGATAACCTGAAGATACTTTGGGTTGTTTTCTAGTGTGATAATAATTTTTACAATATACTCTTTTAGCAACTTTTGAATGTGCAGTCATTACTATCACATACAGTCACCAGTAGATGATGCATAGCAATCACTAAACACTTTGGAGTAAGGTTTAGAATTGACAGTGATTTTTCTGGAAAAATTGGTCTGGTAATGAAAAACTGGGGTAAGAAAGTCCAAAGTCCAGAGATCAAATTGAAGATTATAATTATTATCATAGCACAGAATTGACTAGTCTGAGTTAATAACAATGAAAACTCTACACAGGATAATGAAAGGCTCATTAGAAAAAAAAATCAAATATAGTTCAGTGAAAGGTCAGCTGTTGGGTGGTGATGTGTTCAGTTTTTGAGGTACTAAGGACTGGGAAGTGGGAACTGTGGTCGGAAGCTATGGTTAAAAAAGGGGAAATCCCTTGTTCTGCCTGTCATTCCTGTCCCAAATCAGACTCAACCAATATGGGCCCTTACACTTTGAAAACCTAGGTCTGAAATTTCTTAGGAAAGCTGTGGATCCTGAAGGCATCTTGGTTATCCATTTTAGTCTGCAATTCCTGTTAAGAACTAGTATCATTCATTTGTTAAGAACTAGTTTTCATTCACAAATGTTTATTGAATACCTGTTTTGAGCTGAAAGACTTTTGAGACACTGAAGATACAGCAATGAGTAAAAACACAAATTTTTCTATATACTTAGTGCCCATAATAATACTGGGAGCAGTAAGAGATAAACTGTCCAGTTACTCCTAAGAAAAGTGATTTTGTTAGGGACATGACACAGTTAAATTTCTCTTCAATTTGATGGGTGTGAAAAGATATCTATTATTTTTTGTTCTTTTTGAATGTCATCCAAGTAATAGCTTATATATTTTGTTGAGACTGTATATAGATTCTAGTGGGCAGCTCCAGGGTTGGAAACCACTGCTATACTCTATTCCTCTAGTCTGAAAAAGAGAAAGAGTAGAGGAAAACAAAAGAACACTAGGAAGAGTAAAAGAGGGAAGTATGCCCTCTTACAGTAGAAGTTGCGTTAATTAGCACTAAAAGGTGCCCTTAGAGCTGTATTTACCAGTGTCCAACTGGCAACTGCTTGCAACGGACATACCTGATATCGCTAATGTCTCTAGTCTCCTAATTTGGCACACGTGTTAGTGCTATTTGGCATTAAGTGGGTTAAAGTGGGTTATTTTAAATTAGATCAAAACTTAGCCATTCCTGTTTATCTCTTTTTTTTGTAAAGAGGAAAAAATATACCACTGAACTTTAACATAAACCATAAACATCTGTAAATTATTTTCACATACCAGAAAGAAATACAAGAGAAATAGTAAAATGGAAACCACTTACTGTAGTATAGCCAAATTCAACCAAATTTTTGATCAGCTTCCCCCCTTTGCCCCCTTAACATACTATAAGAAAAAAACCCACTTTAGACATAAAAAATAAGGTTAAATATACAAGTGAAGTTCTGAGGAACCTGAGATCAGAGTCAAGGATGATCAGAATGAAAGGACCCCTTGAGAAGGTAATTGAGGTGCATTTGCAAAGATATTGCAGTCAGATTAGAGGGAGGAAAGATTTCCACACAAAGAATATGCCCTGCATGGTGCAGAGGTAGGAAAAATATATTGGGTTACTACTCTCTCCTTGAAGAGAGCAGCAGATATGCTTAGTAAAGCTGGTCATTCTGCTAATACCTACTGTATTAGCAGATCCAGTGTGCCAGATCCAGTGTGAAAAAAACACAAAGCTTGCAGTCAGGTGACAAAAAATTATAAGATACATAAAATAATTCTAAATTATGATTTTTCTGAGATATGTCTTAATGCTGGTGGCTAGTATCAGAAGACTCCTCTAAGGAGGTAATATTTAGGTGAAGACTTTAGCATATGAATTTGCAGAAGAATTATGACATCTGCTCAGATCCTGAAAGGAGGAATTGTGTGCAGAATCAGTGAGAAGAACTGAGAAGAATCAGTGCAGAGAGACCATAGCAGGCAAAAAAGAGTGACGAGTTAAAGTTGGGAAAATCAATCATGCGTCTTTAGGACAAACAAGAAGTTTGAAATTCAATAGCAGTGTAATGGTAAAAGTCAGGTTCTAAGCAAGGGAGTGATGTTCATTTTCCATAGATCAAAAGATCACAATGACTACTGTATGTAAGTGCATTTGAGAAGATGTGGGAAAAGCATCACAGTGGTCAGTGAAAAAAGTAGGCAGTTTGGGCAGAGATGGTTTCAGTGAAGATGCGTGTTGTGGGCCGAATCATGCGTCCTCTCAAATCACATGCTGAAATCTGAGCCTACAGTACTTTAGAGTGTTACTGTTCTGAGATAAACCCTGCACAGAAAAATGAAAGTGATAAGAGAGGTCTTATTGGTGGACCCTAACCTAACATTACTGCTGTTGTTATAAGAGGTAAGGATAGAGAGTTGAAGATGATAGTCACCTAACGCTACAAGCCAAAGAGAGACCTTATAAGTAATCAACCCTGCTGTCACCTGGATGTCAGACTTGTAGCACCCAGGACAACTGGAAAGTTTATTTCTGTTGTATAGTAGTTTGTGCTACTTTGTTATAAAAATTCTAGCTAACTGATCTATGGAGAGAAGTGAATTTACCCCAGATAGGTTTTTGAATCAGCATAACAATGTATTGAATGGAGTGGGAGTGATTGAAGAATATAAGAATGATTCTGAAGCCACTAGTAATAGAGTTTTTAGAACATATCTACTTAAACTCTTTGAGAATAGATTAAGAAATTATTTTATGAAATAAAAGAATAACTGTTAATCGAAGATCTTGAAATCTGGAAAGAGGGCAACTAAACAAAATGGGACAATGTAGTAGAATGAAAGATGCCCTGCAAAGGTTAGTCTTCATTGTTAACTTTAGCAACAATGTGTTTAGAGAGTCTAGATACAAAAGAGGAATTGGAGACAGTTTTGAGTGGGGAACATAGGTGAAAATGGCACTTGAGGGAAATGAGTGTATAGTCAGACCATTGAAGGCAGCAGAAAAGACTGGAAGAAGCCTGGGAGAGCAGCCAGGAATTGAAGTGTGAGCTGAGAAGTGTCTGATGTCCCTGGGAAGGTCAAAGGAACTGGAGACATTTCAGTAAACACACATTCACATATGTGTATACATGTATAACTACACACACACACACACACACACACACACAGAGGCCAGAAAGGTTTGTGCCTAAACCACCTGCCATTTTCTCTATAAGCAGAAATCCCACTTAAAGAAGTTTTTCTACAACCTTGGGGATCAGGATCCACAGCTTGTACAATGCTTTGGATAAAACTTAATGAATGTTTGTAGATAGAATAGTCTATTATATTTTACCTTTTTAAAAAAGGTGGTAAGTAGTAAGATGGAGTATCTGCAGACCAGGAACTGGAATTTCTGGCTTTACTACTCAAGAGCTTGGGGCAAGTCATTTAACTCTGTTGCTCAATAGAACTTTCTGTCATGAGGGGAATGTTCTATATTTGTGCTGTCTAGCTGCTGGCTACCTGGGTAGCAACTGAACATATGAAACATGTCTGTGTGACTAAGGAAGCAAATGACTTGGCCACCATGTTCAGGAGGGCAGATTAACCACTCAAGTGCTCAGGTTCTTCTACAAAAGGAGAGGCTTGGGCTAGACTCTTAATGCTATTGCTCCAATTTTGCCTAACAAATTGATTTGCATATTATGAGTTCACATTTTGACTTCCTAAAGCCACATCTATTTTGAAGATTGTTAAAATACACACTTGTACACAGAATATATATAAATGATGATCTCCACAAATTTTAATCAGTAGTATCTAAACAAGTGATATTTAGGCAGTATATAGTGAAATTAACAACTGGAGAACATGAGGTTCTTGGAGAGGATTCAGATGACTGCAAGAAGATGATTAAAGAGTTGAGAAACAAAACATTGGGTAAAGGTTAAGAGACTGTGATTGTTTAGAAAAAAAGACTGAGGGAAGATTTAATAATTATAGTCAAATATATGAAGGGTTGTTAGACAGAGATGGCATCCAGATGTTCTTCACTTATTAGCCAAAACACTAGGGACATGTTAAAGAGGAAATAAGTTAGATATTAAGCGGTACATCAAGAAAGTTTAGTATGTTAAATTCTCAAAAATTTTTGCTTTTTAATTTTTTGAAATATTTCTGTGCCACATGTCATGCTGTAACATGCATATGTTAAAATAATAGAATGTTAAAACTATAAACAAGTGGAAATCACTGTTTTGTGGGTCTTTCAAAAAGACTTCATTAATTTTCAGGTAAGAAGCAAGACATTTTTGACATTCTTTACATGATATGTCACCAACTAAATTTCTTTCAATTGTCCATTAAATACATGCTATAGACTTATTAATAGCTATTTTTAGAATAAATGGTGAGCTTAAGAGGTACTTACTTAAATTGTAAGATGATAAAGGTATTTACCTTGTTGGATAATGTAACAAAGCATGACAATATTTATAAACTAGAAACAGAATGTGGAATATAACCTAGAATAGCAGCTCTGTAACACTACTATGACCAGAATTGCCTAGAGAGTCTCAATAGAACCCAGATAACTGTGCATACCTGTAGACTTTCCAACTCAGTAGGTCTGGGCTGTGGCTTCTAACAAAGCTTCTAACACGCTTTGAGTGGTGCTGATACTGCTGAATCACACTTTGAGAACCATTTAAAAAGAATATATTCAATACTTTTAGAAGATGCCTTTCCATTTTTAACATAATTTAGTAAAGTCCAGGGAATAAAGAGCTCTAGTAACTTTTACTTTCAGGCCTGTTGGGGAAAGCATAAGCCTGAATTTGACAGCCAATAGCCAGTACTGAACCTGAGAGACTCCTCAGCACTCCACTCAGTTTTGCCCTAAACCTGAAGAACTTCATACTCTACAATCAGTAAACTAATGGCCATTTGAGACATTGCTTGATGTTCTTATTTGCTTAGGCTTGTCATAGCTATAATCTGGGGACATACTCCTCTTATCTAAGCCCACTTATTGTCACATACCACAAAGTAAAGGATTCTGAATGAGTCAAGTCTCCAGGAGATGCAGCAATACTGTTTAGCAGGTTGTGTAGTTTTGCAGTGACCCTGTCTTCAAACATGTAAGTGTGTGCTAAATCAGTTTTCCAATTTGGTAATATTTGTTGGATAATAAGATCAGCAATCTGTACTTACTTTTGAATTTTTTTAAAGAAATGACTAGTTCATGGAACTTGAGATTCTCTTCTCATAACTAGACTAAAAAACACAGTTTCAAACCAACAAGTCTCTAAGTCATAATCGTATCCAAGCTTATTTACTGTTCACAGTGGTTTCTACTTAGTGCAGAGGGATTGCCTTCAAGCCAGAATCTATCTCATCATTAGTTAGACTAATTAATGTCTAATATGGAACAGGCACAATAATTGACATAGGCTGTGGGAGATATTTTAAATGTAAGAATTCAGAATATGAGTAAGAGGGAAAGAATAAATTTCAGGGCAATATTAATTCACAAAGACAGAACACCTACTCAGTCTTAAAACCAAGAACTCTGAACTCATGTCTCTGAATTGGATAATCAAGTCCTTTAAGGTCAAACAGAACTTCCCAGGACAAACTATTCCTCACTTGCTCTTTATACAGATATACCAAGTCAACTAAATCTTGAGAGCCCTTTTCGCCCACATTGACAAGTAATAAAAAACTCTTCCATGTTTCTGCTTAATTTTTGTTATTATTCTGAATATTGACATTGTTATACTAATTACTGCAATGCTTGGTATGTAATCAGTGCTCTATATGTACTTATACAAATATTTCATCTTAATTTCATCCACTCAGTGCCAGATGCTTAGCAGGTAGTACAAAGTGCAAGAGATAGAGGGACTATGCAGAAGAATGGGGGCCTCTGAAACGGTGAGTGAACAGAACTCATGAGAAGAGAGAGATGAGTTTCAGTAGAAAGGGAAGCCAAGTTCTAGTAATGGACAATTATGACAGGGAAACTTGCAATGGGAGAACAACAGATTCTGGTGGACACAGTGGTCACTCCCAATGTAATGAGAGATACACTCACTACAGATAGGAAATCCTATGCAAGAAACAGCTATAAGACCTCCATCTCCAGCTGCTAGTACTGTACTTCCTTTCTCCCTGTGAATTCTTTCTTCCTTCCTTCCTTTCTTTTTTCTTTCTTTCTTTCTTTCTTTCTTTCTTTCTTTCTTTCTTTCTTTCTTTCTTTCTTTCTTTCTTTCTTTCTTTCTTTCTTCTTTCTTTCTTTCTTTCTTTCTTTCTTTTTTTTTTTTTTTTTTTTTTTTTTTTTTTTTTTTTTTTTTTTTTTTTTTTTTTTTTTTTTTTTTTTTTTTTTTTTTTTTTTTTTTTTTTTTTTGAGAGTATGTCTTGCTATGTTACAGCCCAGGAAACCACAAACTCACATTGCCTGGGGTACCATGGACTCAAGCAATCCCCAAACTCAGCCTCCCAGGTAGCTGCGATTACAGGCGCACACCACCACGCCCAGCTAATTTTTGAGACTAGGTCTCTCTAAGTTACCCTGACAGGTCTCAAACCCATGGACTCAAGAAATTCCTACTCTTGGCCTCTCTTTTTAGGCTGGGATTAAAGGTGCGTGCCACCGTGCCCAGCCTTCTCCCTGTGAATTCTTAAGTTAGACCCTCACTAACTGAGGTAAATTGTGTCATTTATAGTGCAACCCACCCCCATTATGTATATTGTCCAGTGACTTTTTTCTCAACAACTTGTCTGTTCACTTTTTATCTGATTTCACAGAAACCAGCCTAGCTTCATTCTTACCATTTAGCGTTAAGACCTCCTAACCCTAATTGGTGCTTAATGGTCAGTAGAAGTAAGATATTCTTTTTTTTTTAAATCTTTACAGTTTTTTAGCTTCTTACACTGCTGTTCATTTTCTGTACAATATTTGCTTTCTCTCCTCAGATGTAGACCTTATAAATTTTCTACCACTATATCACCCAGGAATCATCACCATGGTTCCCTGTGCACTTTCCTCCCCAGTTTTGACCCCTACCCCTCCACGCCCTTGCTATTTGCCTCAGATGGATCTGTACTTTTTGTCTTTTTTCTCACTTTTTGTTTGGTATCCTTATATTCCTCCTAAAAGTGAAGCCATCTGATATTTTTGTTTTTTTCTTCTGCCTTATTTCACTGAGTATAATCCCTTCCAGTTCCACCCATATTGTTGCAAATGACATGTTTATCTTTTTTGATCACTGAGTAGTGTTCCATTTTGTACGCATGTCACATATTCTTGATCCATTCGGTGAGATATACATTCCCTTTCTTCTACTTGCATACATTCATCAGGGGGCCTCTTGAGTTGTCGGAAATCAAACAACATTCCTGTGGGAAAGTTACACTCTGGAACCAGAAATGTGGACTCAAATTCAGCTCTCACATTTAGCAGCACAGTGTTGGGCAAGGTATTTAAATTGTTTGGGCCTCAGTTTCCTCATTTCTAAGTTTTTAAGTTCTAATTTTAAAGAGTTGCTATGAAGATTAAATCCTGATACTCCATCTCAAGCATTTAGCATCCCATCTCACTTAATGTTAGTTTTACTTTTTTCCCCCTCAGGAACATTGAAAAATTCAGGCAAATTCATTTGCATGTATTAAATGTTGTGACACATAAGAACTATGTGGCATTGAACCACCTCTATCATGGCAGCATCATTTTTTGAGCCCTAAATCCACACATTTTCTTCTGGCCTCAAGGATTCATGCTTACCTCTCTCTTCCCCCCTCTTGTTTCTCTGTGTTTTGGAGCATCTACTACCTAAATGTTGCCAGGTGGAAAGATGGAACACATTGCTGCAGAAGCACTCAGAGTAATTTTGAGGACACAGAGACATCAACAGTAATAGTGAGTTATAATAAAGGCCATATTGGAGGTGGGGTCAGATTCTGTGAGTGTCCAGAGAAGCCCCTCAATGACGCTGGGTCAGGTGAGAGCTAAGGAAGGGTTTGATGAAGAGCTGCAAACCACTCAGAACTGGAAGTGTGAGTGTTCAGGGAAATCAAGTGTAAAGGCAGGGCTGGGAATTACAAGCAAGAACACTGTAGATGCAGGCCAAAGGTAGAGGGGAGATGGCTTACTCAGAAATCACAGACCATTCACTGTGCCTGCAAAACAGAAGCCATAGAAGAGAGGCGCAGAGAGGCATCGAGAAAGAAGCGTGAACTGGAGTGGAAAGGGCCTTCTGTACCCGACCAGAATTGAACTTGCTGCCTAGAAACACCCCTCTGCCATCAGAAGAGGTCTGATGGAGTCACACGAAACCAGACACAGGGACATGATTTCAGAAGCTCTGCACAAAGTCGTGGGAAATGAAGTAGTATACATGGAGCCAGGTTAGAGATTGTTCACTGGTGGGGTGTCAGGAGTTGTGGGAGGCTGGAAGCTGGGGGGGGCATGGAAGGGCGAGCGGCTGTCCAGTCGGCCTGCCCCGGCGCTGGGAGCTTCCAG
>PVHY01032758.1:0-11644 GCA_004024945.1 Uropsilus gracilis
GTGAGGAGCAGGTGGGGTGGCAGGTGAGGAGCAGGTGGGGTGGCAGGTAAGATGGCAGGTGAGATGGTGGGCGCTTGCAGCAGGTCTCTTCTGAGTACTTGTTTTCCCAGTGAAATGGACATACTGATTGTTCGGGCAGCCATAACGAAACACCACAAACTGGGGTGCTGGGGGGCTGGTAAGTGCTAAACTACAGAAACTACTGTTTCCTTCTGGATGCCCCAGTCCAGGATGGGGGGACAGATGGCACCCCAGCCAATCTCCTGGGCTTAGATGTCCCCTCTGGGACCCTCACATGCTTGTACCCTGAGTGTCAACAATCTTCTAGAAGGACTCTGCCCTGGGGATTAGGGCTCCCCAGTCACCTTGTTTTCCCTCGGTGGTCTCCTTAAAGACCCAATTACCAAATCCAGTCACATTGGGCTGTTACTTGAAAGACAAATCACGTGTTGGTGAGGAAGTGGCAGGAAGGGAGCCCCATGCCCTGTGGGGTGGGCATGGAATTTGGGACCCTCACCATGGAGAACAGCATGGAGATTCCACCCAAAGCTTCAAAGTGACTAAATTACCTCACTTGTGGGTGTATATCCAAAAAATACAAAAACACTAATTCAAAGAGTTCCATGTGCATCACATGGAACTTTTATTGTAACATGATCTGCAATAGCCAGGGACTGGAAACAACACAAGTGCCACTTATTGACAAATAAGGAAGATGTGGGCTGTACCCCCAGTGGAATACTATTCAGGCATGAAAAAGAAGAGCCAAACTCCTGCTATTTGCAACAACGTGGGTGGACCCGAAAGGAATACATTTGGGGGAATAACTCAGATAGAAGAAGATAACATCTTCTCTCCCTTGCCCCTCTTGACACTGACCTTGAGCTCCATGTGAATCATTTCTGTATATTCCACTTGGAGTTGATGGCATTTCCTCGTTCTGTTTGCAATTGATCTGGTTTCCCAATTTCAAGAGTTGGTGTCTCACGTTCATTCTGGAAATCAGTCAACAAACATCTCAAGATTGTTCAGGCACGTAGACTCTGTCCTCTTCTGGAACACAGAGGGCTGTTCATTCTCTTCAGCCTGTTGTCTCTGCTTCCTGGCTCAGGTTTCCCTTTGCCCTGTCCCACTATCCTGAGTTTTGGATCGTTTTTCCAAGTGTGCATTACAGCTCCTTCATTTTCTCACTTTTCCTGACTGTATTGGAGGGTGTGGCAGATTCATTTGCGTACACTATGCACAAATCCACTGCACATGGATTGAAAGCCTACAAGTAAGTACCAACATTATTTCAGAGGAAAAGACAGGAGTAGATCACTTTGGCCGTTGGGATAGAAGGCTTCCTCAAACCCAAACGACAAGGAAAAGAGGGTGCACACATGTCAGTGCTGTGGGAAGAAGGCACGCCATGCTGGGGGCAGGGGGAGGCGAGGTCATTGGGTCATTGCTAAGTCGCATCAGCAAAGACGAACATTGGTAGTGTGGGGCAAATGCCCCCCCTCACAGGAAAAGGATCATCCTATAGAAAATGGGGAGAGAAAGAGGGGGTGTTAAGAAGAGGAGCCCAAAACCTGCAGCAGCCACAGTGTTCACCTGCACTGGCCACCAGTCAGCCCAAGGTCAAGGCCTCACCTCAAGTATCCTGTCTCCCCACCCACAGGCAGCTCCTCTGTCCTGCTACCTCCTGGATCTTGTGAACAAATCAAACAATAAAGTCATTGTTATTCTTTCCTCAGAATGGTTGCCTTGCCTGCTCACACCCCTCTCCCTCCCCCCTACTCTCCCCCTTCCCCCATCCTCCTCCAACCCCACCCTCCCCATCATGCATGCTCTCCTGATTTTTCCCATTTTCCTCTACCTCACAGTTGTAAACAATACCCTTATTAATTCCAGCGGGTCTAGGCAAATCCTGCCACATTACAGGAGATGATCATTTGACTTCCTCTCCTGGTGGCACACACAGTTTTCTCCACACACTCACATGCACATATGCACATGCACACAAATACACACACATGCTTGCATGCACACACACACAGAGGCTTCCTCGCCCACCCCCTAAGATGTGTATTTTGTCACTGTCTCCAGATCAATACACGAATGTCCAGCTGCTTCCTGTATCCCCAAACCTTATTTCCACCATCTGTGGATTATTGTCTAAAATCCACACTGTCAATATCAGAGTTTAGAGTGGGGGGAAGGACAATGTGTCTCAGAGTCACTCCTGAGTCCCAGGGTCCCTCCCCCAGTCTGACCTGGGTTATGGGGGTGCGTCTCTGGGATTGTGGGGCAGGCGGTTGTCAGTATGTTTCTGAAACGAGTGAATTCCTTACAGTCAGTGTCAACACTCTGATCCGTTCCCAGCTGGGGTGGAGGCTTGCGGGACAGGTCTGCTCTCTGAAGACTCACTGCCATCTTAGCGGGCCAGGGCCACTGTCCCACTACTGGTGTCCATCAGCCTCGCCCCACCCCATGCCCATGGGCACCACCTCAGCATCTAAATTTGAGCCTAACTGGGCACATTTGAGCCCCCCTTCCCTCTGCCATCTGTGGAGACTGTTTCTTCTCTTAGGGTCCTATGGGCCGAGGGCATGCCCACTCTTGCACCACCGTCCGCACCCAAGGGTGCAAGTTACAGAAGCATCACTGAGCTGGCAGGGAGCTCCCCTCGGGAGACAGCCTAAGCCCCCACTGGTGAGCCCACTTTGCCAGCACGTCTGAGCTTTTGCTGCATATCCACGGGGCCAAAACAATTGAGACGTCATAGCCGTGACCTTGGTGGTTCCAAGCCAAGGTCAGGAAGCAGGAAGCTGGGATCATCCGCTCCAGGCTGAAATGGATCACGTGACCAGGTCCAGCACCAGTGAGACGCAGAGATAGCTTCACCCGTGGAGGTGGGGCGCAGGGAGGGAACATTCCAGAACATAATCATCTCACTGTAGTCTCTGGTGGTCCCAGCCTGATTCTTAGTAGCAGTCCTGCAGACCTACAGAAAAGTTTCCATTTCAAAGACAACGCTTGCCTCTCTTTGAGGTGCCCCCCTCTGCCCCCTCAAATGTATTCTGCACCGACTCCTAGAAGTAGATTTCCCACCAGGCCATCCCGAACATACGCTGGGAGTCTTGTGGGTCTATTCCTGGGCACAGACAAAAAGACCAAAAGCTCACTGAGTGTGGTGGCACGCACCTGTTCTCTAAGCACTGGGAGACAAGAGACCAGGGATCACTTGAGTTCACGGGTTCGAGACTACCCCAGGCAACATAGCGAGATCTAGTCTCGAAAAAGCATCTGACCGCCATGGCAGGTGCCTGTAATCCCAGCTACCTGGGAGGCTGAGGTTGGGGATCGCTTGAGTTAGTGGTACCCCAGGCAACTTGAGTCTGAGGTACCTTGAACAACATAGTGAGACCTAGTCTCAAAAACAAAAAGACGGAAAGCTCATCGTGTGTGTTAGCTCTGTCCTTGGTCACACACCTGCCAGAGGAAGAGACAAGTGATGTCGCCAAGCCCCTCAGAATAGATTTGAGCTGCCCCGAGCCTGCCGAGGCCCGGGCAACCAGAGCATTTGTCAGACAGAATATCACTCAGAGCCAGGCAGCTCCTGTCTGTAGCGTCTGGCTGCCTTTCAACGGAAGCTGCCAGAGATAAGTAATTCAATTAAGGGGGAAACGAGAGCCTGTCCCTCAACAATGCTGTGGGGCTCTAGGGTGCAAGACTCATGTGCCCGCTCTGCAGAAGCCCTGGGTCAGCCCCAACCAGGCCTGGGCATGCAGCTGTTAAGCCTGTGGCCACTGAGTGTCCCTTGGAGGGACTGGGTTCCAGGACTGGGTTGAGCTACAGACAGAGGAGAGATGTGGGGGAGCTAGGGGGCTGGGGGTACAGTCTGCACTTCCAGTGAGCTGGGCTTTTTCTCAGAACCAGCGAGCCCTTAGGCTGTGGGAAGCTTAAGGGAGAGGAGCTGAATGTATCAGGTGCCGTCAAGGGGTGCTGAGGTGGCTGGAGAGATGGAGGGACATGAACTCGTTTGTGAATTTTCAAGGAGAAGAACCAGCTACTGGTGACCCCTTGAGGTAGTGGAGCCAGTGGGGGAGCCAGAGTTCAGCAGCAGAGTCCAGACCCGGAGGCAGAGTCTTCCAGATTTGGTGGTGAATCAGGATGAGGTGTGAGGAGGAGGAGGAGCTGGCGGTGGGGTGGTTCTGAAATTGGGTCAAAAATGGGCAGAATTCTCTAACCAACAGGTCACTTTTTAAATGCAGCTTTTGCCAGTCAGGTTCCCTCAGGTTCATACCACCTATGTGTAGCAGTTGCCAGACAAAATGCAATTTAACAACAGGGTTTTATTTACAAAGAAATCTAACAGGGAAAGCAAAAAGTCCTTAACACCACAAGTGGCCAGTTATCTTACCTTAATCACCATTTTAGCTCAAAAGTCCCAAACTAGGCCGGGCATGGTGGCTCGTGCCTGTAAGCTTCAGCTTATGAAGCGGCCGGGGCTAGGGATTGTGGTTCGAGTCCCGCCTGGGGCCCGTAGTGAGACCTAGTTCCAAAAAAATAGCTGGGCGTGGTAGCACATGCCTGTAATCCCAGCTAACTGGGAAGCTGAGGCTGGGGATTGCTTGAGTCTGTGGTACCCCGGGCAATGAGAGACTGCGGTTCCATGGGCAAAAATAGTGAGACCTAGCCTCAAAAAAAAAAAAAAAATCCCAAACAAATGTCCATGATGGTGCCCTTTTGTCCCTCCAAACCTGAGAGGCAGGCACTCTGCAAAGTCCTGTCTTTCTCTGGCAACTTCTCTTTGCTTCTTCTCTAGTGTGCCATGCTGCTCCAGTTCTCCAAGGCTCTTTAAATTGCTTTAACAAAATGCTGATCCCAAATCAGGTTTCCAAATCTGCCGCCTTGCTGCAGCTCCACGCACTTCCTTTACCAGGCCCGCCTTCAGCAGCATCTGGCCACATTTACCAGGCCTGCCCTCAATAGCCCTTGATCACCCCCGGCCTGCCATTCTGGCATCTGACTCCAAACTGGCTAGTTCTCTGCCGGCCACTCTCCCACCATGGCTCCTTGCCACCACTCTTCCAGGGGGCTTCTCCTGGCCAGGCCACATGGGCCTGTTCTCTCAGTCTGCCGTTCTCATCTCTCTCTCTCTCTTCCCCCCCCCCTTTTTTTTTTTTTTGAGACTAGGTCACACTATTTTTGCCCATGGAACCGCAGGCTCACGTTGCCTGGGGTACCATAGACTCAAGCAATCCCCAGCCTCAGCCTCCCAGGTATCTGGGATTACAGGCATGCACCACCACACCCAACTATTTTTTTGGGACTAGGTCTCACTACATGCCCCTGACGGGACTCGAACCATGATCCCTGGCCCTGGCCATGGCTTTCTAGGCTGCCACCTACAGGCGCGTGTCAACATGCCTGGCTCCTCCCTTTATGCACCCTCTCTTTCCACTTCCCATTTTCTCTTGCACTTCTTTCAGATTCCGTTTTTCAACTGCGTCACTACCCTGTATCAGTTCCAAGGTTCTTCTCCCCCCCAACTCACCCCCCGGGGTGGTCAGCCCGGCCCCCCACAGTTGCGCACCTGACTGGCCATCTGCTTAAAGCACTGAGGGCTTTTCTCTCCTGAAGTGATAGGCGGGTTGACGATGATGCTCACTCGACCCTCAAGAAGTTCACCAGGGCCTGGCCATGCCAGGAAGGGCTTTGGTCACTTGATTCATATCAAAAAGAAAAGTCCTGTCTAGTCAGGCACAGTGGTGCGCGCTTGTAGTCCCAGCTACTTGGGAGGCTGAGTCTAGGAATCACTTGAGTCCTCAGGTTTGGGACTACCCCAGGCAACAGAGCAAGACCTAGTCTCAAAAAAACAAACAAAAAATGCAGAAAGTTCCGTCTGTCTGTTTGCATTTCAGAACTCTGGGAGGGGGGGAGTTGTCCAGGGTAGGCTCAGAATGCCCCAAACCCAGTCACCCCAAGATCAGGGTGGGTGGGAGCTGTCCCAAACTCCAGGTGGGCTGTTTGCCTATCCAAAAGAATATTTTCATCATTTAATTGATGTTATCCTATTTTATTATTATTTTTTTAATTAAAAAAATTTTTTTTGAGACTAGGTCTTGCTATTTTTGCCTGTGGAACCACAGGCTCTCGTTGCCCGGGGTACCACAGACTCAAGCCATCCCCAGCCTCAGCTTCCCAGGTAGCTGGGATGACAGGCGCGCGCCACCACGCCCAGCTTTTTTTTTGGAACTAGGTCTCACTGCAGGCCCCAGGCGGGACTCGAACCGCTATCCCTAGCCCCGGCCGCTTCACAGGCTGAAGCTTACAGGCACAAGCCACCGTGCCTGGCCACTGATGTCATCCTATTTTAAATTGTAAGATCATTTTCACTTTTTTTATTCCGTTTTTGTTTACCTTTCTAAAAATTTCATGTTTAAATTTCAAAGATTGTGTTTATATTCAGTCCTAAACCTGATGTTTGACGTGTCAACCCGCTTATATTTTACGTTAATGTCTTACATCTAAATGTTTCCAGGTCCTATTTATAATGCTTCGTATTTTAAAAGAGGTTTTTCAATTTTAAGTACAAATATTTCCCATTCTGGTATTTCAACACTTCCAACATTTCTCATTCTTTTTATATGATTTTTCTTCTGCCCTTTCCAGCTTACATCGTGGCTACCAGATAACAATAATTTTACTGCAGCGGAAAACTTTTCCTGAAATGTGTGCTTTCAGCAAGTGGAAGAAAAGCCACTTCTCACTTTTTTTTTTTTTTTTGAGACTATGATGCCTGGGGTAGTGATCCCACAGACTCAAGCGATCTCCAGCCTCAGCCTCCCAGGTAGCTGGGATTACAGGCGCCCACCACAATGCCCGGCTGCTTTTTCAAGAAAAAGGTCTCACTATGTTGCCTGGGGTAGTCTCGAACCACAAACTCAAGTGATCCCTGTTCTCTTGCCTCCCAGTACTTGGATTATAGGTGCACGCCACCACACCTGGCTAAGAATAGCCACTTCGGACTCACGCTGGGCAGCAGCTATGGGACTCACTATTGCAGGACCTCCCTGCCCCACATCACTCTACCCCTGTTTACCAGCTGGGTTACCTGGGGATGTCTGCCTCCCCCCCTCCAGGCTTCCACCTCTTGCACCATCCAAGATGGCTACTAGAGCACCTCCCCCTATGTGCTATCACAGCATGCGATGTGAGTAACCCGAGGCCCTGGCTCTGCACCCCATCACCACCCCCACACCTGAGGGTGTCCCGCCCCAGGGTTTCTGCAGGCAACTCTCACTCAGGGACTGCGTACAGACCTCACTGGTGTCTGCCAGGGCCTGTCTCCCTGCGCCTCAGGATAGAGACTTTTGTCTTTTTAGTGCAGGGTTTTTTTGTTTGCTTTTTTGAGACTAGGTCTTGCTATGTTGCCCCTGGGTACCACGGACTCAAGCGACCCCCAGCCTCAGCCTCCCATGTAGCTAAGATTACAGGTGCCCACCATGGCGCCTGGTTGTTTTTTCAAGACCAGGTCTCGCTATGTTGCCCAGGGTAGTCTTGAACCCGAGAACTCAAGTGATCCCAGCCAGGCCTCTTGCCTCCTAGTGCTTGGATTACAGGTGCATGCCATCACACCCGGCTCTTTTAGCGCAGTTCTTTTTTTTTTTTTTTGAGACTAGGTCTTGCTATTTTTGCCTGTGGAACTGCAGGCTCTCGTTGCCTGGGGTACCACAGACTCAAGCAATCCCCAGCCTCAGCTTCCCAGGTAGCTGGGATTACAGGCACGCGCCACCACGCCCAGCTATTATTTTTTTGGAACTAGGTTTTGCTACGGGCCCCAGCTGGGACTCCAACAGCGATCCCTAGCCCTGGCCGCTTCATAGGCTGAAGCTTACAGGCACGAGCCACCGTGCCCGGCCTCTTTTAGCGCAGTTCTAATGCCGTCTTGGGGTTTTCTCCCGGGGGTGACATTGGCTGCCTTCTGCAGACAGCGGCTGCAGAAACCTCTCTCCTCCGACTGGAAGGATGTCCCTTTTGCCTCGTCTCTACCTTTCTTAGTGAAATGACTCAGTTCTGCGCTGGTGGGTCTCACTTCGGGCTTGCTCTGAAAAGCTCCATTGCTTTGTCAGAGGGACCCCTGCTTTTTTACCCCAGAAAAGAAAAGTGGCAGGTCCACTCCTGGCTGCTGGTTGACAGAGGCTTGTAGGGGTTGTCCCCTGCCAAAGAAAAGAGCTTGCTGGCACTTGCAACCCATTTTACAGACTCTGGAACTTAACACACGATGCCTCGTTGCTTCTGATTTGGGGGCTCCTGTGCCAACCATAGGACACAAGTCCGCTGAACCCACCAGCTCTGTCCACATTCCAGCCACAGTCTCGCTGTCTAAGCCAGGCTCTCACTTTGCGACGAGCCGCTGAGGCATGTGTGTGCTTGTGATGATGATAAATGCCGTTACTGTGAGGCGATGATGAGCGGGAAATGGTGTGGAAATACAGCGCAGAGACGAGCCGCCCCCACAGCCCCCCTGAACTCCCCCCGCGCACCCCCCCCACCCCGGCTCCAGGCAGGCGGGGTCTGGCCCAGTGCTGGGAATCCTGCTGCCCAGTGAGTGTGTGAGCAAGTGACCAGGGTAGTCTCGAACCCGAGAACTCAAGCGATCCCAGGCCTCTTGCCTCCCAGTGCTTGGATTACAGGTACATGCCACCACGCCCGGCTCTTTTAGTGCAGTTCTAATGCATCTTGGGGTTTTCTCCCGGGGGGTGACATTGGCTGCCTTCTGCAGGCAGAGGCTGCAAAACCTCTCTGCAGTCGAGCCCTGGCCCTCCTCAGAGCCCTGCCCCTGACCCCCAGAGGAGCCTGCTGATTGAGGGGGTGCAAGCAGAAAAGCAGAATGTGAAGAATGGCCCCAGATGGTGCCCTGGGGGGGGGACCCGAGGGCTGACTCCCCCTGGGTCCTTCCAGAGGACACGGTCAAGGTATGCGGGCTCTGGTCGTCTCCATGACCCCCAAGTCCCAAAGTGGCCGCATCATCTCCCCCTTGACCATCGTGGGGCTGGAGGTGCAGGAGGGGAAAGGACTGGCCTCCAGGCCAGCTGCTAAGTGGTACTGCCAGCAACAGTACCAGTCTGCCAGCATGCCAGGTCTCCCAGGTCTCATCCGGGTCTCCCAGGACCAGCCCAGCCCAGCCCGCCCCTTGATTGCGGAGAACGGACAGCAGATACAGGGCCTGGAGGTTTTCTCTGGGGGCAGAGCCAAGTCAGCTGCCCAGTGGAGTATCTCCTGCTCGAGGGTGAGAGCAGATGAGGAAGGCGAGGACCCGGGGAAGAGCCACTCTAAGTACCACCCCCAAGTCTTTGGGCTCGACCCACCACCCCACTTCCTGGAAGTTCCCATCCCAAAGGCACCAGGCTGCTGGGATGGGGTGTCCGCCCCCACCTGCATCTTCCCCACCCCCAGGGGCCACCCTTCTAGCCTCCCCTGTCTGCACAGCGACCCTTCCTACCCAGGGTGCCGCTGGGCCTCTGTTGGCTTCAGCTCTCGTTCCAGCCCTCGGCCCAGCCCGCTGTCCTGTGTTGGGGTAACTTTCCATCTCAGGGACCCTCGGAAATGGGGCGTGGGGGGGCTCACTATGTCCACCTGGCCTCACTGCTCCTCCACTGGGCACACATGCTCCAGCAGTTGGTGAGCTCCTATTCAGTGTTCAAACCCCAGCTCCCATGAAGCTCTGCTGTGGCTACCCAGGTATCCCTGCGTCCTGAACGCCTGAGCAGCCTTACAGAGGAGGAGTGGGGGCTGTGTCCCGCCGAGCTGTGACCTCCTGAAGGCCACACCCTGCTACTTCCATGTCCCCTGACTCAGGGCTGAAGTCCCACCCATGTGGACCGAGCCCACTGCCCTCTCCTTCCCCAGGAGCCAGGCACCGCCTCGCCTTCCCACCCTCCCCGGGGGCTGAGATGCACCAGCCCCTCTCTGTGGCCTCACAGCGGGTGGGAGGGGCCAGACCCCAGGCTCTGAGCAGAGATAATCGGTTCTCAAGACGAGGCGCATCCAAGCCCAGCAGCCCAGGGAAACATCTGCCAAGACTGTTTGCTGAATCATTTTCGCAATTGCTTCCCTCTCGGAAGAGTGGACATTCTCGCACAGAGCAGCACGCCAGCTCCAGCTCGGGGGCCTCTTGCTGACCGGGGTCAGCCGCCCCTGGGGCTATGTAGTGACCTGTGTGTAGTGACCACCCAACGGGGTGCTGGTGCCCAGCTCCTGGGAGAAGCGCCACCTGGGCTCTGCTGAGCATGCTGGGAAAGACGGGCAGGGTCCAGACTGACTGCAAGACCTGGGCTACACGGACACTCGGGGGGGTGTTGACACTGAGCCCCAGTCATGCTGATCACAAGGGTTAGTAGTGCTTAATCACTGTGGAGGTTGAGGTGGGGGTTCCCCACAGTTGAGGAGTTGGCTGCCGCAGGATAGGGGAGGATGCTGGGGTGAGGCAGGGGTGGGGGTGAGTGGGTGCTGGGTCTGTGCAAATTAGGAGCCTGGGGTTACCAGAGACCCTGACTGTGAATGGCTACAAGAAAAGGGAGAAGGCTGGGCGCCGTGGTGGGCACCTGTAATCCAAGCGCTGGGAGGCAAAAGGCCTGGGATCGCTTGAGGTTCGAGACTACCCCGGGTAACATAGTGAGACCTGGTCTCCAAAAAGCAGCCGGACGCGGTGGCAGGCGCCTGTAATTCCAACTACCTGGGAGGCTGAGGCTGGGGATCGCTTGATTGGGACTGCCCTGGGTATCACAACAAGACCCAGTCTCAAAAAAAAAGAAAAGGGAACAACTCCGCCCCTCTTCCCTTGTGGTCAGCAGCTGCCTGCCTGGCACCAGGGCACCCCCAAAGCCTCCTGCAGTCCCCAGTGGGACCTTCATGAACCCCTGCCCTGTCCTCAGCTTCACAGACCGTTATGAGGTGGCTGCACAGCTGGAGCCAGGTGGCCACACCCAAGTCCCACATGAGGACCTGTCCCCCATCTGGGCCAGAAAAGGCCACAGCTGGGTCCGACCCCACAGCCCTCCCACACCTACCTCCTGTGTCCACACCTTTGGATTCCAGGCTCAGACTTCAGTCCAACAGGGACTTGGCTATATTGGGGTGCTGGGAGGTGCTCAGCCCAAGAAGCTCCTGGATGCAGAAGCTCACCCCTTAAGGCTATGGGTCCCCCCATCCAACCCTCACCTCAGATTGTGTCCTGGCAGCACAAGTAGCAGGAGAGGTACCTGCTTCACTGGCCCTCTTCCCCCACTCCTCAGAGTCCTGGCCTTGGGGGGCATGAGAGCCTGTGGGAGGCAGCTGGGCCCTGGGGGTGGGGGGATTCCTAGGTCCCACCAGGGGCTGGAGACCTCTGATTGGGGCTTAACCTCCACCCCACCCCTCCCCCTCCCCCTCTCCCTCCTCCTCCCCAGCTGTCTTGGAAACACCCAGCACACAGCCAAGGGCTGTTTTCTCTCCTGTTCTAGTTTCATCTCCCAAAGGGATTGCCATGAAGGTGCTAAGTGCCCGGATGAGGAAGTCAGGCAGGGGAGGTGGGGGGGAAGGGGCAGGGGGAGGGGTGGGGCAGGGGGAGGGGTGGGGGCATTCGGAGGAACCTGGCAGCTGGCATAGGAGC